>ML110738.1:129293-362502 GCA_003697995.1 Taxidea taxus jeffersonii
ACTCCAAAAATGAAGCCCAAGGATTTTTGGCTACAAAAATCTGGCTAATACACAGATTTGAGTCGATTTATCTCATTCTAAAACCTATTCCTCTTCTCCTAATGCTTCTTTTCATTATCCCACATTGCCTCTCATTATTGCAGTGCTCTTATTATCTAGAAAACAAGAGCCAGCATGCTGGTAAATGCCTTTGCCTCGCCAAATTATTTAATACTTTAATCTAGCTTTTATTCTTTTAGCTACAACATTCAAAGCGATGTGCAAAAAGTGCCCTCCGATTCTCTAAAAACCCCGTCCTGAAGGGGGCCAGCAGGGAACATGGCTTTAAAAGGGAAACTTCCCTTTAAAATAAAAAGCAGGGGCGCCTGGGTGGCTCAGTGGGTTAAGCCTCTGCCTTCGGCTCAGGTCATGATCCCAGGGTCCTGGGATCCAGCCCCACATCAGGCTCCCTACTCAACGGGGAGCCTGCTCCCCCACCCCCGCCCCACCGCCTGCCTCTCTGCCTACTTGTGATCTCTGTCTGCCAAATAAATAAATAAAATCTTTAAAAATTAAAAAAATAAATAAATAAAAAGCGTCCCTGAGCTTATTGGGGAAGCAGTTGTATGGGGAAGAAAGAGAAGGTGGGCTTATGTGAGACACACCGTGAAATCAAACAATCTGGACACTTAAGAAGGTCCACAGTTTTTCATATGTAAGTCGGCTTTGGACCTTACAGCATTCCTATTGGCTAACCCAGTTATTACGCCTGCACTTTATAGAGGAAGAAACAGAGAAGTTAAGTGACTTATCTGAAGTCACACAGCAGCTCCAGGATTCATCCCTCACTAGTCTGACTTCATGAAGAGGTGAGCAAACTGGGCCAGGCAGAGAAATCAACATGCAGGAAAAAAGAAACATAGCCAAACTATTGCCAGGAGAGGTTCAGAAAATTCTCTCAGGCTTCTTTTAGTAGGGAAAGAGGCAAAATTCAAATCTGATAATTCAGTATTCTTAGGTTTGTTTGTTTCTGACTTTTCGGGAAGGAAGGATCTCAGTTGTAGCCTCAGATGTATTTGAGACCAGCAGCAAGAAAGCATGAAATTATGTTCCTGCCTATGCTGCCCCTCCTTCAAAGCCTTGTTATTCTTGTTCCCTTCGATGTATTTCAACTCCAAAATACACCGTGACATGAAAATTGTGTATTCAGATTGTTCTATTGATTTGCTGAGAAAGTGACCTTGTATGTACACATGAAAATGAAGAGATCTATACTGCCTGGCCCTCTGTAAGGAGATGAGAACAGCCCCGGATAACAGGCACCCGTTTCACACCGAACCTCCCTCTTCCTTTGCGCTGACCGCGAGCACCCGGGGAAAGCTTCTCAGGAGGCTGAGCGGTGTGGCCTGCACGAGGACACTGGCAGAGGACGAATGTGGGGCCTGGAATCCTGTGTTCCATTTGCAAAAGCCCACAGTGCTGCCCTGAAATCGGAGGTTCCCTTTGCCATTTTGGTCAGTGGCTCCTGCAGGACTGGGTTTTCCTCATGCTAGCTCACCCAAGGGTACACCACCAGGGCCCTGGCTGAGTGACGGTATCCACCAGTGTAGTGACCACAGTCAACACGTCACACTTGTGGATGGGAAGGAAAGGGAACAAGCATTCCTGATCTCCGGGTGCTACGCCAGGGCCTTTCGAGCACAGTGCCTCGTTTAGCCCTCCCAAAAGCCCTTGAGGTGGGTGGCATTAGGCCTTTTGCTGGATATGGAGAGTGAGAAGCAAGGGTATTAGAGCAGCTCGCCTAAGGTCGGGCAGCTTGTAAGTGGCAGAGACGAGGCTGGAACCCGGGATTTTTGATCTAAATTTCAGTCTACTTAATTATTCTGCACATCTGAGGCTCCCATGGTTTGGATCACTCATCACAGGACTAAGATGAAATAGAATTTCTTAGCTTAAGGAGCCAGGCAGTAGATGAGCCTTTGCCAAGCACATATTTTCCCCCCAGAATCAGGGGTTAGCAGGAAGAGAGGAAAGATGGAAAGTGAGGCCTGCAGGAGGGGAAGGTGAGGAGAGTCGAGGTTCTGCCCCAGAATGTAGATGCTGCCTCTCCATCTCACACAAAGGAAACCAGATCCAGGACATCTTAACGAGATGTTCCAGAATCACAAATTGCTCTTTGCGACTTAGGGATGGAGAAAGAAGAAGAAGAAGAGGGGAAAATTAAAAAAAAGAAGAAAGAGAACCAGCAGGTTCAAACTTATAAAATGGGGAGCTGTATGTAAATGGCTTTTATTATAACTGCAAGGCTGCACCAGAAGACTTGAGCCGTGTAAAACGTCACTTGGTCTTATCGCGGCTCGTGGAGATTACCTTTCAGCGCAGTTTCATTTCTTCCAGCGCTTGGAGATGCGAACGAGGCAGGGACTCCTTCATTCCCTAATCCTCGCCAGCAACTTGCTTCTTGCTCTGTTTTGTGTCATTCTGTATGATACTGCATCAAGGCAATTCACGGCAGTGGCTGAACCAAAAGCAATTTAAGTCAAACATGGACAAATATGGATGTCATTTATAAGGCTTGTTCAAAGGCCTTTGACATCACTCAAAGCCTGAACACTTCTCTAGAGTGAAACCCTTTTTTTTCCCCCAGCGCCGTAAGATTGGAGATTTAATACGGACCCCTTAGAGAGACATCCACAAGGTTCTTGATTAGAAAGAATTTATTGGGGAAGTGAGTGTTTTGTAAATTCTGAGAAGGAGAGAGAAAAAGATTGAGTGATTAGAGGCCAAAGGGAATTTTCAGGGTGGATATGTATTTGTTGTATTGATTTATTTGCAGTGATAATAGCCAGTAGATCATGTATATCTGGGGGTATCACATGTGGGCGTTACAAGCATTACATTTAGTTTAATTACTATTCATAATCCTAGTATGTAGACACATCTGTAAACATAAAGGCAAGTTTTATTGTCCCCATTTACAGATGAGAGAACTAAGTCTCGGAGACCCACTCGAGGGCGCAAGATGAACTTCCCTTGAGTGGGAGAATTCACTCCACGTAGCTCCAAAGTTCTTTCTATTATGCCATACCCGAGACTGGAGAATAGCTAGCAAGCTGAGATGCCAGAAGCCCTAGGTTGGCTGTGTCCCTCTCTCTCCGTGTCTGGGTTGTGGGGAAGGCAGGTGGCTAGAGGACCTCCTTGTCGGACTCAGTGGGGCTGTGCTCTGGAAGGCAGCTTTTCACGTCCTGCGGATGGTGGATAAGCGGAGGGAAGCAGGTCGGGGAGCTGCAGGTGTGATTTGGTCACCCCCAGAAGCGAGGCCCAGTGTTACCGGAAAGCGGCCAGTTCAGCCATTGCACTGCAGAGTGACAGAAACACTCCCAAGTCCCCAGAGGTCAAGGAGCGCCTCTCAGGAGAGAGGAGACTTTAGTGGTTTCTGGAGATTGAGTGAGACAGACAACTCAAGGAACAATTGAGTCTTACAATGGTGAGGCTTCACATATACACCCAGTATTTTCTTTGGCTCCAAAAGAACTGTAGATGAAGGGGAACAAAGTCCCAAAAGGTTCTATACTACATGATTCCAGTTATGTAACATTCTTGAAATGGCAAATTTATAGGAATGGAGAACAGACTAAGATTGCCAGGAGTAAGGAGGAACTGGGGTGAGTGGGGTGACCATAAAGGGCAACACGAGGGACCAAGGTCTCTCTCTGGACTGTAGCGATATCACTTTCTGGGTTGTGATATGTCACTGTAGTTCTGTGAGTCGTCCATGGGGGGAGTCTAGGTGAAGGAGACGGGGGATTGCTGTATTATATCTCACAATCTGCCGTTATCTTGAAATTAAAATTTTGATTTAAAAAAATGACAGAGTATTTCAGAGAAGAATTTAACAAAAAGAAAATTTAAATCAAGCATGAACCCTCCACCCAGAGAGCCACTATTTCCATTTTGTTCTGGCCTCTCTTTCTCTCTCCCTCATTCTTTCCTGTTCATACGTATAAAATGGAGAGGTTTAAAAATGTAGTTACACCTTGTCTATCTCCAGGCTTGGTAACATCGAACCTTTGCGTTTTCTCAGGGAGGTCTGAAGGCTGTGTTAGACCTGCTGCTTTGGCATTGATTTTGATGGACGGACAGCAATGAGCTACCCCCCTCCTAGGAGCTTAGGAGCTGTGTGTAAGGAGTGGAAGCATGTTTATGAGCAGAGCTACAACCATCCCCCCCACAATCGCTAATAGGTGTTAAGATTTTGCAATAAATATTACTTATGGCTATTAATTGAACTGAATCCCAGATTGTCAGGACATGCTTGTTTTCTCATTTTAATTTCTCACGGTTATGGGGGGAGTGCACAAAGAATAAGGGTAGGTGTGGGGGGGCGCAACATACCCTACATGTAATCTACATGCCTGGCTGGTGTTCCTGCCAAGCATCATGCTTGGTTAGGGACATTAGACTGGGGCCAAGGAAGAGGTAAGGGGATATCTTGAAAAACCCAGCTCCCAATAGCTCTCCCATCCATGGTGCACTGGAGCTGACTTCTCCCACTGCCTTTACTTCCAGGCTGCTCGGAGCAACCTCCCACCCCCAGGAGCTAGCTTGGTGTCTAGATAAGAAAAAGCAGAAAGCCTACATTAACTTCCTTTTATTACTACTTATTAGTAGTAGTACTTATTAGCTGAGTGACTTGGGCAAGTTTCTTCATTTGCTGACCCTTCATCCATTGCCTTTCTGAGCCTCAGTCTCTTCATCTTTCAATGGAATTAATAATAAGTAACTGGGTGTTTGGAAGTTCAGATGAATTGACGCCTGTAAACATGCTTTGCAGATACACGGCTGTTTGCAAAAGGAAGTCATCGTCAGTATGGATGGAAGGCCCCCTTGTCTACCTTGCCTCCCAGCTGACCCTCATTGTGTGCTTGTGGAATAATCTTATAATGTAAAATAACTACCATCACTAATCCTGACTCTACACATTCCTAAGTCTGTGACACTGCACAAAGTCTTGAACCTCCTGTGCCTCGCTTTCTCATCTCTTGTTCTTGTCTTGGAGATTGTTGTGTGGATTAGGTGGGAGGCGGTGTACATCTTTGATCGACTCATTCAGTATCCTCCAAACTGTTAATGCAGTAGAGCTCATGGCTGCGCAGTATGATTATCGCAAGGAGGGATGGATGGTGGGGCCGCATGGTACCACTCCTAAATGAGGTGTGTCATGTAGTTTTTCTGTGGAGCCAGTGGTTTATTTTGCATCATCCATTTGAGCATTAAGCAGGATTCCTGTACAATCAGTCAGTCGTGAAGCTCACTAACATACTGCCTCCCCACCTGTAATGTGTCTCCAAATCACCCAGGGCCCCGGGATCTTATTAAACCTGAATTCTGGTTTAGTAAGTCTGGGTGGGGCCTCTGGGTTTGTGTCTCTTACAAACTATTGAGCTCCAAGGGATGCCAGTGTTGCTGGTTCAAGGGTTACACTTTGAGAAGCAAAGGTCTAGACGTAGTTCTCAACAGAACAGCAAATTTCAGATATTTGTGGAGGTGTTTTGGTGGTCTTGGGCATTTAGTGTTTGGAGTCCATAAGTCCATCTTGTGATCCGATGGACATTCCAATACAATAAAGAGTTGCCAACACCCTGGTAACCCACATGTGCCATTAGACCTTCATGTCAGTGGAAAAACTTGTTTGCAGTGATCTGAGCCTAGAATTCACTCTGCTTTGCACAGAAACACAATGTGTACTGAATCTCCTAGAAATGCAAGGACCTTCTAAATCAAGGGGAGTGTTTTGTTCACAACTCTACTAAGATTTGGTCACCATCTTGAAAAATCATGCAGTGTTTCATAGTGAGTTACCATAACATGTGGTTTGTGCACATTTGTGGCTATTATACTCGTGGTGATTAAACAGTGGGGGTGCCTCCTACCAGGTCGTGTAAGCAGATTTTGCCCATTGCTTCCCAAATCTGCATTCCATGATCTCATGATATCATTTTGGTAGCATGAGTTTGACCACCATGGGAGTTATTTATACTGTGGAAATTGGGAAATGCTACCAATTTTACTATATATGTATAAATGATGTGTGTGTGTGTGTGTGTGTGTGTGTGTGTGTGTTCTTTCCAGAGAGCTGGCTTACCAACATAATACTGTGTCTTTGTAAAACTATATTTAGTCCGTATTTCAAAATGCCAAATATAAAGAGATCGTTTCAACAAAATTCTGGCAAATCTTAACCTATGTTTCTTGAATCCAAACCTGCAAGTAGGTGCAAACATGATTCTCGTTATGGGCTTCTGGTATAATCTTGCCCTTTTTACAATGCATATTTTCAATTTTTTTCTGTATTTTTTGGTTGGGGTATTATATAAATTTTTGTTGATTATGTGTGGATAGGTTATGTTATTCATTAATTTCATTCCAGGACCCTAGGAAGGAGTTATAAAATATTTCTTTTAAAAAAAGGGTGTTGGATCTTGGGCTCGAGTAGCACTGATTTATTTAACCACGAGGCAGGGCTGGCAGACATGGGGGAGACCCGGGTCTCCTCTTGGAAGAAGGGATGTAAGAGTCGCACTATAAAGCCAAGTCATAGTCAGCATCTCCCCTTCAAGGTGCCTGGAAGAAATGTGGTGTAATCTCGGATTGGAATGAGCAGCAGTGTGTCTCATAAACTAATCCAAGGGGAGTTCATCCTGAACAGATTCAACCATGCGGGCACTGGGGAGGAGACCAAGGAGGAGGAGGGGGAGGAAGAAGGGGGAGGGGAGGAGGGGAGAGGGAGGAGGGGGAAGAGGTGTCGGTGGTGACAGCGGAGGCCGAAGGTGAAAAGGGGTACAACAGACATTGTCTAAGATGATGAGAAACTGTATATAAAATACAAGGAGGGATGAAGACAGGCTTAAAAGAAATGTTTTACTCGACAGAAGGAAAGAAATAGAGACTAGAAACCTGATTTAGAAGAATATGCTCGCATACGCACGCGCACACACACACACACACACACACACACACTCACTCAGAGGACTGGCAGGTGGAGAGGCAGTTTTTAGCAGGGCTGGCCATCTCTCCGCAGCCTTCTGTTCGGAACAGAAGTGCTGCAAACATCACACTAACGCTTGGGCCTTTGCTTTTGGCAGGCATTCCTCTTTTACATTTTTTTTGGCACCACGGAAATGTTTCCATAAATAGCGCATTGAGGGGAGTGTGTTACTTTATTGCTGTCAGCTACCATAACAGTAGAGGAAAATTCAATAAACATGAAAGCTAAGATCACAACATAGAAGGCTCCCAATTCCACATCCCTCAGGAGGTTGTCCCTTTAAGGCACATAACCTTTCTCTTTCCTCACCTAGGAAGTTCTTAGCTTCTGGACTGGCGAAGCCACCCAGTTCACCTCAATGATAGTAGCTGTCCACTGAAATTTAGGGCGCGCTCATTATGATGGTGGCTGTTTTGTAGACTTGCAAAGCCAAGCGCTCCTTCCTACATTGCTAAGATGGGAATACCCAGCTCAGAGACTGAGATTTGCCTGAGCTCTGAGGGTTAGCAGCCTTTGCATGCGACACACCCAGGAATGAAATGGTGTGATTTTTTGCTATGGAATAATTGGACGTCACTTGCTCAGCTAGAGCTGGGAATCCAGTGTAAAGGAGGAAGTACAAATGAAAAGGCATAAATATGTGAGAAAGTTAGCAAATCAGAGTAATTGAGGAGCAAAATAATTCATTCCCTCTCCCTGGCTCAGCATGGATGCAAATGATGTATCATTAAGTAAGTCCCCGACACAAAGGCAGGCAGCATAACTGTTGCATCAAATATTTAGCCGGAGCCAAGAGCAATTTTTTTTATTATGTTTTTTATAAGTTTGATTTACTAACCTTCAGTGCAATCCCTATTTTTAGAGGTTGGCTCATATTTTTAATTTGTTTTCTCTGAAGCACTGAATCCTTACTAGTGTTTCAAGCCGTCCACTCAGTTCCTAATGGCAGAGTAACACTGAAAAGCATAATTACATTTCCTAATTATGTGTAATTAGGCAAAACCCAGATGATGTATTCAGCGTGCTCTCAGAATAGCCAGGGGTCAAGGACTGTTGGAATTCACTAACATTTTTATAAATAAGCCAGTGCGTTATTTAACGTTGGGGTCCAAGGTGGTGCTGGGTGCCTTGTCGGCCAATATAATGGTTGAAATATATAGCATTCATTTATTTAGCCAAGTAAAGCATAATTGATTCCCTACCGCCTTACTCCACCCCACCCCCTTAAAAAAAAAAAAAAAACAACAAACAACAAAACAGTGTTTAGATTTGCTATTCTTAGCCCAAGAGAGGCCCTCCAAACTCAGAACCATAAAGTTCTACTAACTGACAGCCTAAGTGATATTTATTTTTTCAAAGCTTAATCCTTTTGAAACATGGAGAAATAAATACATCCTCTTATCTACCATATGCCTGGGATGGGAAATAAATTCTTATTTTCCTGCAATGTGGTACCAGTGGGCTACAATGAATAATTTGGGCAGTCTCACTGAAGATAATAGGGAAGCCTTCTCTATTACCAGTGATAATTATGAATCTCATAATAGAAAACATCCCAAGCCCGAACATCAATCAGGGGAGATAAACAATGGGAAATGATAGGTATACAAAAGGAAAATGGCAGCGGCCCATATGGAGGGAAAGCCTGCAGAATTCTGGCGGGGTCATAAATCATACAGTCCAATAATTTTCATGCAATTAATGTCCCCAAATTAAAACATACGTTTTTAAAGAAAGACTCTACAGACTTTTCAGTAGGGCCACTGGATGTCTTATGAGATTCATCTGGGAACTCCAGAGCCATCCTCCCTCTGCAGTCTCGTGTGTGTCCCTGGCTCGAGTTGGCCAGAGCCCTGGCGCTAACAGTGTCACCCCATGAGCCGGCCCAATGATCTCACTCTGGCCCATCGGAACCATACGTGAGGAGGTTGGAGCTGGTGTGGCTGACCCTTGGAATCTTCGGCCCTAACCATGCGATAGAGAATGGCCTCTTGAGGCAGGAGGTCTGACTTTCTTTACCAGTCTCAAAGACCGTTTCCAACCCTTCAGACACAGCCCATTGAAGTGCTTGGCACAGCTACAAACAGAAAACCTTCGTTCCAGAGGGTCGTGGTCCCTTCCTATTTAACAGCCCTGCATTCACACAATTTCTTCTTACCTTGCTGTCATTTGATCAAGTCCCAAGGTACTTCAAGGGACTTCTTTAAGAAAATAATAAAGGCATCCATTTATCACAGTGAGGAAACACTGCTTATTAGTCTGCTCTTGCTGCTCAAAATGAAATTTAAGACCGTTTGGATAATTTATTTACTGCGTCATGTACAAAGACCAACAAGATTTCTAGCCTTTCCGCTTATGGGTCTGCGTGTAGAAATTCATGGACCATGACCCCCGCTGACGTGAATTTGAATGGAATCCCTCCCCTCCGACCCTGTTTAAGGAGAGGGTCAGAGACTTGAGTGAATTGCCAAAGAGGTCCTAAGGGCCACAGAATGTGCGTGTGGATTTTGTTTTATAGGCTTAATATAATATTGTTTAAAACATATCTTTCAAGAAATATATAATTTTTCCCCCAAAGCAAGGGTTCTCCCATGCCATATAATTTGCTAAGTGTGGCTTTGCTGTGATGTAGCCCATAATTTACAGTCAGCTTCCACAAGGCAAAAAATAACTCTAAGCTATGATTAAGTAAGTAATGGACAAGGTAACTAATATTCCTGGAAGGATGGCCTCTCAGATCCTCATTTTAAGTGACAAAACGGTTGAAGGTTGAGATGTGTAGTCATGTACTAATTTGACCAAGTTGTGGGGAATCAAGAAATGACATTATAAACTGGCAGATATGGGCAGTTGGGACACGGAGCTGACCGTGGATATTCTCCATCTACATTTTAATGATCCTGTGTCTCACTTTCCCTATTTAAAGTCAGTGGGTTTATGCCTAATTGTGCCACCAGTTTTTCCCACAAAATAATTCACTTGGAAGGAGTGTCCTAGTCCAGTCTCAGCCAATTTTGAGAAAGGCAGTCTGTGCAGCGTGGATGGAGGAAGCAAGGCCAAGTAGAAAAAGCATAGACTCTGGAACCAGGCAAAACGGTTTTACCTTGAGGAGCCATGACCTTAGGAAAGTTTTGTTTTGTTTTGAAATTAATTTCGGCTTACAGAAAAGTCACAAATAGAGTGCAGTGTATATCCTGCATCCAGCTTCCACTAACGTGGTATATTTTCCAACGTAAGAAATCAACACTGGTACAATGCTGTTCACAGTTGACCACCAACAGCTTTTGCATTTCACTGGTGTTTCCACTCATGTTCTTCTGATGTTCCAAGATTCAACCAAGCCCAGCCCATGACCATGAACTGAGATTCATTCATTCACTCTGCATCTTGTCCTGCTCCTCCAGTCTCCTCTCATCCGTCACAATCTCTCTGTCTTCATGTATTCATTTATTTACTTTATTATTTTTGTAATGATCTTGATATTTTTGAAGTCAGTTCTTTTATAGAACATTCTTTATAGACTTGGGTTTCTCTGATAGTTTCTTCTAACTATATCAGAACACACAGAATTGGTCTGCCCTTCTCAGTCCAACATATCAGAGGGTACACAGCATCAAAATATCTTATTACTAGTGATTTTAACCATGATCTCTTGGCAAAAATGCTGTCTATTTAGCCACTAAAAATGATCATTTTCCCCTTTTAACAACTATCTTGAGGGAGGTACTCTGAGACTCTTCCTTCTCACATTTTCATCCACTGAAGTTAGCTTCTGTCTATTGATCTTGCCTACAATAATTCATGCTATAATGTTCTAAGGGTGATTTTTTATTTCCCTCATGCCTTCTACATTTATCGTCAAATTCTTTTCTGCCAAAGGCTGTCCCTTCTTCTCTGTTTATTTAATTATAGGTTCATTTATATCAGTGTGGACACATAAATATTCATTTTACACTCTGGGTTTTAATAGAGTCATACTATTACACATTCTGTCACCCCAATTGTTCCAGCTTTGGCCACTGAGAGCTCTTTTAGGCTGGCTCTTGTGCCCTTTTGACACACCTCATCCTTTTTGAACACTTCCTTACCTTTTTGCCATGTAAGATGTTACAGACTCATTTCCTTGCCCTAATCTTAGAATTAACTACTTTTCCAAGGAGCCCTGTTTCCATAGTGGAGAATGGTCTTTAGAAACCAAGATCTGGGTGCTGGGTGTGCTCATTACTACTGGGATATCATTACCTCCAAGACTTCTCCATGGACGGAGTTTGAAAATATTTGCATGGGTATTAACACGTACATACAAACATATCTTTATTTCTGTGTCTGTGTGTGTGCATTAAATATTTTAATATATTTATATCCATATTCATTTATATGTAAATGAAGTTTTATTATTTATATGCTTAAAATATTAGAATATATAACATAAATATATATTTATAAAATATAGATTGAAAATATAGACACATGTAATTTTATTTATTTATTTATTTGAGAGAGAGCAAGCACATGCATGTGAGCAGCAGAGAGGGTTAGGGAGAGGAAGAGAATCTTAAGCAGACCTCATGCTGAATGAGCATGGAGCCTGACGCAGGGGTCAGTCTCACAACTCTAAGATTATGAACTGAGCCAAACCAAGAACTGGACACTCAACCATCCAAGCACCCCAACACATATGTATTTAAAATATGAATTTGTACTTGATTCTAGTCTAACACAACTGGGTTTATTCTTGCCTTTCTTGGAGATGTTATTTGACCATTCTAAGTCTCATGTTCTTCTGTAAGTTGGAGGCAATAGCAAGCACACTTTAGGAATTGGGGAAGATATGGTAAGTTGTAAAAGTAGTGAATTATAGAAAAAGAAAAAGGAAAAAAAAGTTTCTTCCCTCCGCTGCATCCAGGCCCATACTCTGATGATGTTGTTCATCTTCCCATTAAGAAATGGAGTCTGTTTCTCCACCACTGATGTAAGTTTGACCAGGTGTTGGCCAACAGGACTTTAGCAAGGACAGTGCACGCACAGGCAGGAAAGGCGCTTGATATTGGAGTGGACTGTCTTTCTGCTTAGAACCCTGAGCCCCTGGGAACAGGCCTGAACTAGCCTGCCAGGGGCCGAGAGGCCGCGTGGAGGGAACCGTGTTGCTCCAGTGGATCCCCTGCCGGCCTCCATGTGCATTAGGGAAACCATTTCAGAGTCACCCAGCCAACCCACCAGCTGAGCCCAGACAGGTGAATGAGCCGAGCAAAGACAGGCAAGACAGTTCACACCAGAGATAGAGCCCAGCCCATGACCAGAATCTTGAATTTTTGTTAAAAAAAAAAAAAAAGTGATTACTGTTTTTGTCCGTCGAGTTCTGGTATGGTTTGTTAAAATGAAATTGGTAATGAATATGGAAGGCTTGGAGATGGTGTATGGGAAACAAACAGCACAGTATCTCCTGAACACATTGGCATCAGAGTGAAATGCCCCTTTTGGTTATTGGTATTGTTAGTTTTGAGAAAGACTTCAAATTTTGTTTGCTCCCAAATACCTTCCCAGCTCTTCTAACACTTATAAAGAACTGTTTTTGCTAACTGCTGGAACCAGTCCTTTGGACTAGATTAGTGCCTTCAGAAAAAACACACACACACACACACACACACACTGTTAAGTGCAAGGCTCTGTGTGTTTATGGACTCACACCAAGGTAGAGACAGAGCTCAGTAGCTTCAGAACGTTGGGTGTTAGGTAGTGTGAGCATTATGAACACCAGGGAACAGAAAGTCCTTTATATGGTGTTGCCTGGGGGGACTTGGAGCCTGGCCTGGTGGAGAGAGGAGAGAGGGTGCAGAGAAGGAAAGCAGGGGAGTATCTCAGCAGGCCAAATTTAGCCTAATTAACAGATTTGCCTAGGGCTGACCCTGAAGCAGAAAGTGAAACCTTGATCAGTTCGCTCTCCTCCTACCAATAAGGTAATGATGAGGTTGAACCACCGGTTCTCAGCCCCACAGAGAAGACTCCCAAAATAGATGGGGTTAGACAAAGAGACCCATATATTTCTTTCTTCCTCCAAGAGTCTGTCTATTCTTTATGACCTGATGCATCTGTTTAGCAGTTTTTAATACCCACAAACAAGTTAGGGCACTTCTAGTCCTGCTGGTTGTGGTCTTAGTTCCACTCAGTAGCAGAGGTGCTAATAACCATTTGCTGAAATCACTCATAGAGGCGTAGTTGCCTTGAGCAGTAGCAGGACAGATGGCCACCATGTTGCCGTGGGCTTGGTCACCTGGAGGAAGGTCAGCACTCTTGGCCCAGCTGCCCAGAGTCTACTAGGCATCCCACGGAGGACAAAATCAATCTTAGTAGTAAGCCACCATTACATGTGTGGCTCTCCCATCTCGGCCACCCTCCTGCCCACACATTCCGGGGTCAGTGTAAATCTCTGTTTCCTCTGGGAGCTGTCATCCATGACTAGATTGCCACTGAGCCACCCATTGTGAGGAGTTGTGAAATCGCATGAAGATGTCAAAAACCACAGCCAAATTTTGAGAAAGGCCTTCCAGGGCAAATGTTACAACAAAACCCAATGACCTTGTTTTTCTCTGTGGACCAGATTTGTAATCGTGACGCAATGAGCAAGGGGGGAAGTTTGCATTTTTTTCTATCAGATGGAAGAGATCCTATAGAAAATAGTGTGGGAACTTGACTTTTTTTCTACAGAAGTTTTCATTCCCATTTCCCACGTGTGTATGTATGTGTGTGCAAAATACCAAACAGGAACTTGGAAGGAAGGAAGGAAGGAGAGAAGGAAAGGGAGAAGGAAGTGGGGAGGTGAGGGAGGGAAGAAGAGAAGGGGGAAAAGAAAGAAGAAAAGGAAAAGGGAAAAAGGAAGAGGAGGAAAGAAAGTAGTAAAACTTAGCCAATATGTCATCATTTAGACAACATTCACTGTTGATTTTTGGTTAGTCCCATTAAAATTCCCACCCCCCATGAATGGGTTTATTGTTTTTTTTCCACACCATTATTTATGCTACATTATAGCTGATGCTACTCCTGAGTATTTTACTTGTAGCACAAGTTTTTCCCCTATTATATTGTGGTCTTTATTAATGTTAAGCATCAGCTAGATAAAAAGCTATCAAGTGATAGTTCTTATTGCTTATTCACTCTTCAGTTGGGAATCCACATTGTTTATAGTTCTTTACTGTTAAAACAATGTTGCAGTGCAACTCTGGTATATCAAGCTATTTATTTCTGTCTCCCCCATTACATAGAAAATCTTAGAGTCCCACCCTTAACTCCGTATTAACCAGATGCTGTCGCCATCTACTATGGCTGAAGGCTTGTATAATGATGAGCCTCACCCCAGATTTATTTATGCCTCTTGTATCAGTCAGTGCCTGTGAACTTGAAGCATATGGACTCAATTTGAAAAGGAACTCATCTTAAAGGGACAAACAGATACTGATATCCCAGGACTTTGAGCCTTGCCATTTTTGAATGCTGATCAATTGTTAGTGTCTATTTGTGGCACAATGTTGAGTAGGATTCTGAAGCCATATTGGCTCAACGTAGAAGAGTTCTGTGATCAATTATTAATATCAATTCTGAATGAGGATTCAGAGGGTAGCAGTCACATACATGCCACCCTTCCTAGTATCCTGTTTTTTTCAGTGTATGTTTTCTTTAGAGTTTCCAGAGGTAATTTAAAAAATGTATAGATTGTCTGAGGTTGTTTGTTTGTATTGTTTTGTTTTTTGTTTTTTGAGAGAAGAGGACTTTTGAGTGTTTTTGACTGTTTTTGGAGTGAAATCCAGGTGGCTAACTTTCTAAAAGCTTGCCATGTCATATTATGTTGTTGAGTTCATTAATAATATGAATCTTGCCCTCAAGCGTGCTATCTCAAAAAAAATAGATCTTGTCAGGCTACCAAGAATAGATCTTTCTTACAGATGCAGACTCACAATAATCAAACTCATACAGACTGATATATAAATCAAGTGCCCAGACTATAAAAATTTCAAAGAGGACTATAATTATAACACAGTTTGAAATGTTCTTGTTAATTTGGCCAGAAAACAAAACAAAACAAAATGGTGTTTCTTTATAGGTAGAATTACAGAAACTTCGACAAGGAAAATTATATGCTACTTGGTGGGCAAATAATTGAGCCAAAGGTCAGTTGGCCAAGTGACTCAAATATTTGATTGCCTGATACTTTCACAATGAGGATGTATTATATACTTCTGTTTGTTTATTGTCCATCTCCACCACTAGGATGTCTTATCTGTCTTGTTCATTACTTTGTCCCTGAACTTAGCCAGTGTCAAGTACATAGAAGCACCAAGCATGTGTCTGTTTCCAATGACTCTCCAGGTACCAGGTGACCCCAAATACAAAATGATTCTTCATTTACCCACTGAGGTGCTCCCCCACTTTGTTGCATAATTTATAAACTTCAGAGGGTATAGATAAAGGGTTGAAAATTTTACCTTTAAGGTTTAATTTATTAATGTATTTTCATAAGTAATATGTTAATTTTTAAATATTAGAGGGTACTTTTTTCATCCTCACATTTTATGAAATAATTTTACTCAAACTCTTCATATTCATCTTCAGCATCATCCCTGAAACCTCTTTTGGAACTGCCTAATAGAGTTTTCCAAACATATCCACTTCGTTTCTCCCCCGGCTGTTTGAAACATAGCACTTTTGGAATCATGTGTCGTGCTTGTCCTATAATCAGGAGTGACTTGAGCTGGGTGCCTCTGCATTTTCACGCTTCCACCTGGCCTACTTCGAATTCATTTCATAGCTGAAATGTCGGAGTGTGACCTTATATAGTTCCAGGCCCTGGGGCTCTCTAGACAAAGGGAGAAGTGATCCTGTGGTAGCCAGTGTCCAAGATGGCCTCCAAAGACCCTAGCCTGCCAGATTTCATGCACCTTTGTGGTCCTCTCCTACTCTGAACAGGACGGGCAGGGGAGATGTTAGAGCATGACTCTTGAGGCTCTCAAGACACTGTCACATCTGCCTTGCTCTCTCTGGGATCACTTGCTCTGGGGGAAACTAGGTGCCATATTGTGAGGATGCTCAAACAGTCCTGTGGAGAGGCCCACACGATAAGGCACTCGGATCTCTTGCTGGTAGCCGGAACTACCTTGCGGGCCATGTGAGAGTGCCATCCTGCAAGCTTGCTCTCCAGTACCAGTTAGACCTTCAGATGAGACTGCAGCTGCAGTCGTACCCCAGGCACACCATTTAGCCAATCTGCTCCAAAGTCCTTGATCCACAAAAGCCATGTGAGATATTAAATACAGTGATTTGAAGATGCTGAATTTGGGGGTGATATGTTACTCATCGAAATTAATACAGCGCCAGTTTGCACTGCCTACAGGATAAACAAACAAGAACCTTAAGAGTTAAAAGTGCCTAAAAATGTTCACCTGTTCCATGAGTTTAACAACGACACTTTTGTTATTTGTGTATAGAGACTTTTTACAAGTTAGTAAGTCCATTTTCCTCCTGCTTTGATCATTTTCTCAAAAAGGTGGCAGAAACTTCCTTCTCCTTGTAATTAAAAGACATGTAAGTTGAGTCAGGTGGTGCTGCCTTCTGGAGTCACACAAGACAATCAGCAACGTTGTATCTTGGTCTGCTCATCTGTGACATAAGACTAATTCATATAGGTAGGGTGGGGACTTAGGATCTGTAAGATATTTAACTCAGTGCTACACATAGCCGTGGCAAACAGGCAGTAGATAGTAGGTGCTGTTTTCATGGATATTTTTGCTATTCCAGTAATCATTATTTATTTAGTAAATGACCAGCAAAACCCAGAAATCCAGTCGCAGCAAACTCTCTGTAACCCAGTTTACTAAAATCCCCCTCAGTGGTCTCTGTTCTTCATGACTCCTTTCAACCATGAGGCACAATCTTTGTATGTTCTTCTCATCAGGATTTTATCTAAAAACCTGCCATACTTCACCCTTCCCTAGGTGGAAAGGAGAGGCGGAAATGTACTTCTGAAGTAATTCAGCATGCACTCTGAAAGCACAGTGTGGATGTAGCTTGCCTCCTGTTTTGAAGTCCAACTTGTAAGCATACACGTGTATCCCAGGAGGTTTTTATTGAACCGAGAGACGCCATGAACAGTCGTTGGTGTAATAATTCAATAGCAAACCCCTCAGCAATAAGTCTTCTGCTAAAACAGACACTGACTGTCTATCCTATGAAGATTCAGACACTGATGTAATTTAAAATGCTTTTAATATTATGGATGCAAACATAGGCTTTTTGATTTCTGAAGGACTTTTCAGAAGAGCCGATTAAGAAATGAACAGAGGAAGTGAAAACTAAAATTGTGTGTTGTACGACCACCTAAAAATAGCCACTGTCATTACTTCACTATATTTCCTTCTAGATTTTTCTCAACATATACGTGATGGTTTTTACATAGTTGTGACTTCACTGGACACTTGCTTCATTTTATATCCTGGTACTTTTTTCTCTGAAAATTATACTAGTGAACCTTGTTCTTCTTTCCTGCTCTGCTTTTCAGTTTGCTCGTGTTGAGCTTGTACTCTACCATAATAAAGATTAATTTTATTTTAGGGAAAATGAAAAGACATTTCTGTGCAGGTGACTTTATTTATGATTTACATGCAGCTGATCAAAAAAACATATCTTTGTTCAGCAAAATATAGCCCTGAGGTCTCTTAGCACTGAGTGCTTGAAATTACGAAACAGGTTCTAATTTGACAATGAATTTGGGAGATAATGAAGACTCTCATTTAGATAACATCAGTAGCTTTCTAAAATATTTATTTAGTTAATATTTTACTTCTTGTCTGTGTATCTCTAGAACTGTAACACTTCACCAAAAAAGCAATAAGAATTGCTGCATTGGGTTAAGATTAATACCTAATGAAATTGCACTGGCTAATATTTGAACAGCTTTGTTTTTTTAATGAAACTTTAAATGTGGGTTATGGGTTTTATTTTCTTAGTGAGCTAAGGGCTTCTCGAATTTGGACTCCATTATTTCATTTAAAGATTTAGCATGATGTGTCTTAAATAAGTTAGCACTGTGATTGACAGTCTAACTAGAAAGATTAGGAAATTGGGGGTGATGGTCCCCCACCCGCAATTATTGCCTTTGTTCTTACAAGTGTGTTTAAATCTATTTCTGTTAATTTACAATTTGAAAGGTGGGTGAGGAGCAGAGTTTGAAAAATAGATTACTGTCTTCATTAATACAGGTTTGACCTACAAAGTCTTCACGTACTTAATGATTAAAAACCAAAGTACTAAATAATAAATTATAAGAATTTATAGGAGTCATCATCTTGAAATTAGCTTACTGAATGTTCTTATCATAATAAATCTGAGTGGGTGTCTAATTTAGTGTTAGCTGACTAAAATTATATGTTGCGGGCAGGAAAAAAAAAAAAACACTTTTGTTTGAAGACAAATGCAGTGAGTTTAATCACAGGTGATCTGAAAGGCACCTGTCTTTTGCTATGTTCACTTTGCAGAAACTTTGGCAAAACTGGTTGAATGTAGATCAATCCCAATTTGTAAATCTGACAGACAATAAAATTTCCCTCAGCACTTCGATGATGTTTGTGTTAACACTTCCTGTGCAGATTCTAGAAACTGAACCAGCAAAACTGGGAAGGTAACCTGTGCTCTTCCGCTTCGAATTTATAGAGCCATAATCATTTTCACATTGAAGCATGTTTTTCTTTGTTGGCGGAAGCAAGGGGGAGGAAAGTGGGCACCGACTATGTCCTCTTCTATGTCTCCTTCCCTTGGAATATGTAGATCAGAAAGGCTATCTCTCTCTCTGTTCAACAGTTACTCACCATGCTTCTACCTTGGATCACTGAGACCCTGTATTAGGCCCAGTGGCTTAGGAAAATTTAGCTCACTCTTACCCTGAAGTAGCTCAACTTCTGTCTTCTACAGAAGGCCAATTTGGGAACAAGTAAATTGAAAAGAGGTTTGCACAAAAAAATTGGTGCATTTACATAGTACCCAAGAAGGAGTGACTGATTTATCCCCACTAAGGCAAGGCAGGTAATGAGGGGAATGTTCTTCTAGAAGAGGGAAGACAAATAGGAGTTTACTCAGGAGAGAGAGTATCCAGGGAAGATGTTCTTGTTGAGGGATCAAACATGTGCGAGGTGCACAGATGAAGCAGAGTCTTTCTGGACCACGAGATATACTATCATTGGGGCTCTCAGGGCCAGAAGAGAGTGGTCAAGGATAATGTTAGGGACTTGGGCAAGGACCAGAGGGTGAAAGCCTTACAACAGGCCTGAACTTTCTTTATACCAGAAAGGCACTGAAGGCTTTGAAGTAGGATATTAGTGACTTTATATTGAAGCAGAAATTGAATAAGTCTCTTCCAGGTACTACGAGAAACTAGCATATAATTCAGTGATCTCTTTTTTTTTCAAATTTAGTATCTTATGATATAGAGCAGGATAAAAATGTACATATACACACATATTTATGTGTACACACACACGTGCACATACATACTTAAATAATTTAACCAAAATATGCAAAGAGAATTTGCGAATCAAAAAGAAAAATGTGAAGCTCCCAATAGAAAAATGGGCAAAGTCAATGAACAGGAAATTCATTGAAGAAAAATGACAAGCATGAAAAAAGACTCCACTTTATTTTTATTTCATGGAAATGCAAAATAAACAATGAGATACCATTTTGCACCACGACTTTGACAGGAGTTAAGAAGACTGGTAACTTCCCATGTTGGTGAGTGTGTAGAGTATAAAAGGGTATAAAAAAAGAAAAATGGTCCCAAATCTGGTCGGGAATAGAACCTTTTTGCATGATGGAATTCACAGCCTCATTCCTGATAAATTGCTTAAGCAATTTTCTGATAAACTTTAATGGGATTAAGGCTTGTTCTGAAAAATCAGTCACCCACCTGGCCAGCTGTCAGTCAGGAGTCTAATGACCTTAAACCAAATGTTCTTTTCTTTTTGTATCTAGCCTAACATTGACTATCTTATCGCTCCATTTTTCTATAAAATGTCTCCACCAGGAGTGAATCTCTGAATTGATTTGTAGAGTCCTTTTCCCTTGTAGCAAAATTACAATAAAACCTTGACTCATACACATAAATAGACTTCCTAAAAAGTTTTCTTTAACAGGGAAAAAGAATGTGCACTTTTAAAGGGAGCATAAGTTGGTTTTGGTCATTTTTGGACAGCAAGTGGGCAGTTTCAATAAAAATTAAACCTTTTGTCCGAGCAATTCCATTCTGAATCATAAAATACAGATACTTGAATAAATGTGCAAGGTGTCCCAATTAGAAGAATCAATGATATATTTAGCATTATATGTGTATTTGAATATGTAAATATACACATGCATATATGTACATACACATTTGTTTATTTATTTGTTTAACCTGTGAATTCTGAATTCCTATTAATAATTTTTAGAGTAATTTTTAATTGAGTTATAGTTGTTCCAAAGTGTTAAATACTATATACAAAGAGAGAGAGAAAAAGAGAGAGATGCATATTAAAGAGATAGATCTAAATATACATGTTATGGAATATACACAGGCATGCACACACACGCACACACACACAATCACACACACATAATGGCTTCCCATGATACAATGCTGAGTGAGAAGAAGCAAATTCAGGACAATACATGTATTATTAGATTGTTTTCTTTCCTTTTTTTTTTAAAGAAAGCTATGCATGTATCTGAATGTTTATATTTGTGTATATTTGCATATGCTTGTGATCCGAGATTGTAATGATAGGCTTTAACTGTTAATAGTGAAAGCTCCTTAACAGGATGCATGAGCAATGAGAAGAAGAGGTTTTATAGAAGAGGGAACTTAATTTTTTTCTTCGTTTTTTTTTTTTTTAATGTCATCCTGTCATGTTTGAATGTTTCTCGCCATCAATATGTTCTGTTTTTGAGATTAGAAAAAAAAGGGCAAAAGAGCTAACCTGCACAGATATCACTGATGAGGTGACCCTGGGAGGCAGGACCCCACAACGTGTCCCAATCTGAGACACAGAAACCAGGCCAGCCTTGCAGAGAAGTGGGATGACCTAGCCTGGAATCCATTCGACTGATTTCAGCTGTCTCCAAAGAGAGAGCTGGGGCTGAGGTTGGGGAAAAGGGAAATGGAGAAGGCAGGAATGAATTTGATTCTCTCACCTCCTGCTGGTTTCCACCCCTGGCCCCCTCCCCCATCCCCCGCAATTTCTAATTAATTAGAAGAGCGATGCCTTCCAGAAAAGAGCAGGCATCCCTTTGGGAATCTCACCAGGAAGAAGTGGGTCTTGTGGTGGAAAGGAAAGCTTTTTTTTTTTTTTTGTATTAAAAATTAATTAAAACTGGAGTGTGTCAAAGCTCAGTTTTTATCATTAGGACCCATTCCAGAGGGCCAGTTGCTGTTGGTAAAACTTCAAATCCTTTCTGCCGCTGTAGATTTGGTTTTACGGAAATTACCTTAGCGTTCAACATTTTATGTGTCAGTCATTAAAACTCACAATCCTCTGTGACTCAGTTGGGTTGGAAGAAGGAGGGAATGATATCATCTTCACAAATGTGTCCATAGTCTCCCGTGTCAGAGGATATAACAGCTGGCAAATAGAACTTGATAGTTATTGATAGTTCTTTTCAAAGGATAGACATTGAGAGTTATTTCCAAAGGAGCGAAACCAGTATGGGAACAATTTAATGCGATGTCACGTTGAACGTTTCCTTCTTGCTTTTTAAAGACAGTATTTATGTTTCCTGTTTTTCACTTACTTATAAATTGGTGGCCTCCAAGTAAACACACTTTTCTCTTGCGTGAATGAGAAATCATAACGAACTTGATGAATTTGGTGACATATCCTGACAGCTGTAGCAGACAGCACTAATGGCTTAGATAAATAGCATTTCCACAAGTAAACTTTTCAGTTAATTCTCAAAAAACAAATTGTAATCAATTCTCAGCCATGTATTGGCATTATTACCGAATACATAAATCCGTGGCCGGAACTGTGGGCACTGCAGCAGCCCCGCCTTACTCCATCCTCATGGCCTGAAATGTAAACTTCATTATTAGAGAGATTATTGCCAAATGCATATTCCTCCTACGCTGTTATTTCTATGACACTATTTACATACCGTGTGATCATGCCCCCATAGTATGTGCTCAGTACATTTTTTTCCCACTCATTCATTGAATGCAGTGAATGAATGGCAGTCTCATTTTGTGAAAGGAATTGAGGAACTCCCACACTTTGGACCCTTCCTTTGTACAATTTCTGTTCTGGGCACGCTGCATCCACGTTTCGTTTAAGACCTAAGGGATAACAGGCAGTCAGTGAGGTCCCCATGAGTTATCTAGACTTCATTCATTCATTTACTCAAACTGTCTGGCACTCAAAAAAGGAAACAAACAAACAAAAACCAAAATGGAACCCCTATCATGTGCCAGGCATTGTTCTAAAAGGTAAAGAAAGACACAGCTAAAAAGGAAAAAATGCCTAACCCTGTAGAGCTTACGTTATCACGGGGAAGATAAGCAATAAACAAAAACATCAATATTTCATATAATTTCAGGTAATGACGCAGGCTAAAAAGAAATATTCTTCCTGTCAGTGCTGCCAAATATGTATTCTTTAGTTCTCTGCCACTCTGTCAGATATGTGGACATCCATTTGTGAGAAATGTCTGGAAACCTGCTAAAATGAGACAGTTACAGTGACCCATCCTGGAGTGTTCAGGGAAGATTTTTCTGCCAGGCTTTATCTATCATCTAATTATCTCTATATCCATCTCTATTAATTTGTTTGTATTGTGTTAAGAATTATTTTTGGCTCCTGCCATCCACTTATTTATCTACTTCTGAAAAGGTAAAAACATTTACAGTGGGTGACAGAGTATAATTAGCCCCAATCACCCCATCACCCAGCTTCAGTAACTATCACATATGGCCAGTCTTGTTTTATCTCCACCCACATCCACTTCCCCATGTCCACTGTTTCACAGAAGCAAATCAAAGTCATTACATCTTTGTATCTGTACGTATTTTATTATGACTCACTATAAAGTAAGAGCTCTCCCAAGATAGACAGATACATACATATATACTATATCATTATCATGCCCAAAACATAATGCAAATTTCTAATATGATTAAATATCCTCTGAAAGTTCCTATTTCCAATTGTCCCCTAAATACTATAAATGATACTTTTTTTTTAAACTGTTGTTTGAATCAGGGTTTGGGTTTTTTGTTTTGTTTTGTCTTGTTTTGTTTTTTTCTTTGGTTTTCTAAGACTTGGTTGAGTCCTCGCTCTCCTTAAAAAATCTGGAAATTGCTGAAAAAAGAAAAAAGAGAAGAAATGAAATGCACAGTGTTTCCACATTTCCATGTTTCCTAGTCAAGGTTGTAACACCTAGCACAAGGCTGAAATCACTTTCTGGGGCTAATGTTTTGAGAACAATTTGGCTTTTGTTGGTATTTGTCACTGTGTTAGTCAGCGTTCCCCAGAGAAATAGGACCCGTAGTACATGTGTACACACATAGTACACCATACACACATGCCCCACACACATACATACATATATAATAATGAGAATTACTAGAAATTAGATCACACAATTATGGAGGCCAAGACGTCCAGACCCAGGAGACCTAATGGTATGGTTCCAGTCCAAGACTGAAGGCCTAAAAGGCAAGAGAGCCAATCTTGTAAGTTCAGGTCCACGTTTGAGTCTGAAGGCCGGAAAAGATAGATATCCCAGTTCAAAGACAATGAGGCAGAGAGAACAATAGTCTTCCTCTACCTTTTATTCTATTCCAGCCTTCAACAGATTGGATGAGGCCCACCCACACTGGGGGTGGGGGGATAATCTTCTTAACTCAGTGAATGGATTCAAATGTTAATGTCAACCAGAAACACCTCACAGACATACCCAGAAATAATGCTTAAGGAAATACCAGGCACCCTGTGCTCTAGTCAAGTTGAGGAATAAGGTTAGCCACATCTCAGTGATGATGTTGAGTAAGATTTAGTTTGGAAGTAATGTGTAGGTACTTTAAGTGCGTATTCTCCTGGTTAGGTTTCTTTATCAAAGAGGCAGGCATCTCAAGAATCTCTAAGCCAAGTATTTTTAGCGATAGACCTTGAAGAAGGGCCCTGCGTGTCCTAGAATCCTCTGAAATAATATGCAACATTATATTCTGTTTACGCTTTTCGGAGAAAAGATCCCTGTCTTTCATAGATTCTCTAAGGGCCCATTGGCCGCCGATGGTTTAGTATTGCTGCCTGAAGCTCTTGTCTGTCCTAGGGAACTTTCAGCTTGGTGGCCTTTTGTGAGGGCCTAAGAGCATATCTCCTGACTACAAGCTCTACTCAGGACGAGGTTAAGTCTGCTTTATTTGCTTTTCGTCTCTGGAGCCAAGCACAACCAGCCAACAAACGAATAAGTGACAAATGGTCGCTGTTCATTTCCTTTTGCTCCATAAATAATCACAGATTTAGTTTGTGGTTCTAAGGGGTGGAATGATGGCCCTCCAAAAGATATATCTGTCTCCTACAAGTGTCATCCAATGTGTGGCCTGTCATACCTGGTTCTTTCACTCAGCCTATTGTTTTCGACACCCTTGCATTTGTCAGTACCTCGTTTCTTGTACGGCTGTGTAATATTCCACACAGTTTGCTTATCCGCTCATCGGTCCATGGCCATGTGTGCTGTTTTTACCCTTTGACTATCATGTGTGCAAGTTTTTACTTGAACACCTGTTTTCAGTTCTTTTGGACATATACTTAGGAATAGAGCTACCAGGTCATATGATAATTCTGTTTAGCTTATCAGAGAACCCTCTTACTAATTTTTGATGTAGTGTATTTGCATATGGTACGAAATAGAGCCTTTTCACTTGACGAGTAGAAGTTGTCATGCCCTTAGGACCTCAGGACAAAAATAGAAGGAAGAATACTAATTTGATCTTGACTTAGAAAGAACAGACCCAGCAACACTCTGTGATGTCTTTGTCACGACACCTGTTCCTGGACCTCCCCATTCCTGTGGCGGCATGAGGTCACTTTCATGTCGTCTCTATAGACCTCTGAACATTACAGTGTCTGAATGAGTATCATGACCTGGAGGATGTGTTGGCTGTGTGTGTGTGTGTGTACGTGTGCGTGTTTTCAATAAGGCTGGACACAGCCTGCAGAACATTGACTCAGGCTGTGGTTACTGAGGTCCTATAGGCACAGCTTGCGCTTCCCCAAGTAGGATGACTTTATTAGCACAGAGTCTGACACATAGTAGATGATCAGTGAATCTTGGTTGAATAAAAACAGAGTTGTGTTGGTATTTCTCTCAAACAATGTTTTATAAAACTAACATTTTCATATGTTAAAATCAACACCATACATTGTGAAGTGGTGTGTCCTGTGTATGTATTCAGATGGACGTGTTTAGGAGTTGGATATGGGATACAGTTGGTTCTATCCCTTGACTTTGATTCAAATCTTGACTCTTCCTCTTTCTGGCTGAAGATTTTGACCATTTACAGTTGCTTTCTGAACCTCAGTTTGCTTTGCTAGGAAATGGCTGTACGAATGTGTGCTTCTTAAGATGCCATATGGATGATTGAAGCAAGATACATAAGGTGCCAAGAACTGTGCATGGCCTTTAACAGGCACTCACCAAATCCTATGTATGATTGTTGTGTTTTCACTAATTTTTTTTAAGATTTTATTTATTTATTTGTCAGACAGAGAGGGAGAGAGAGTGAACGAGCACAGGCAGACAGAGAGGCAGGCAGAGGCAGAGGGAGAAGCAGACTCCCTGCTGAGCAAGGAGCCCGATATGGGACTCGATCCCAGGATGCTAGGATCATGACCTGAGCC
Organism: Taxidea taxus jeffersonii; assembly: GCA_003697995.1. NCBI lineage: Eukaryota > Metazoa > Chordata > Mammalia > Carnivora > Mustelidae > Taxidea > Taxidea taxus. Next base: position 155,232 of record ML110738.1, read on the forward strand.
GAAGGCAGCTGCTCAACCAACTGAGCCACCCAGGTGTCCCTCACTAATTTTTTTTAAAGCTGAAGCTGATAACATGCCATGGAGAAAGGAAAACATAGTTGTTCCATTTGAAGCTTCCAGGAGTCAAAAACATACCAGCTTGCTCCAAGATACGGATTCTAGTTGGAAATGTTAGACTCCTTAAAGCAATGATAAAATTGGTCTCTCCATCTTCCACAACAGAGATTTTTCCATCTATCTCCTGGCTGAACTTTTGTTTAATATGCGTATTATGAAAACATGCAAGCATCATTCTGTCAGTCCTCAGAGCTGTCATGGAAGTCACAGCCTGCACTTTCACCAATGCCTCAGTGTGCCTTCAGGAGTCTGCTGGAGGGAGCCACAGGCAGATTTGTAAACGGTCATTTCGCTAAGACATGATTAACCTGCAATGAGTGTGACTCTCTCATTAAAGGAAAACTGTAGCAAGGGGGGAAAAAAAAAGAAAAGTCTGATCAAGACATTCCATGCTATTTTTTTTTCTATCATGTCAGCTGTATGGGTGCCTCTTGTTCCTCTGTCCTTCAGGTTAGTAAAATCAAGACCAGTTGCTGAAACTATGAGCTATCAATAAAAGTTAATGTACCACAGGAAATTGGAAGGGGAACAAAATCACTTAAGTGTTCAGGGCCACCAAACTACCCGTGCATCCCTTGTGAGCTGGTCGGCTCCTGGCGGTGTTTTTGTTGCTCTGGCTTGCAAGTTAGCATTATTTTCCTGAGAAAATGGCAGATCATGCAGATCAAGGGCATTGGCAATCAACCAGGGATACACCGTTCCCAGCCATGAGCTATCCAGGGAAGTGCGAGCAGTATGTACTGTACCTCCAGGTAGGATCATATCCAAATCATGGCAGTTCATGTTTTTCTTCAAGTAGTAAGGTCAGTAGAAGACTGCCCTCAGAGGCTAAGCTAAGTCTTTCCTTGGTATAAAGAGTCCAGTCTGTCCTTTGGCCATGGGCTACACAAATGTATAGCCAAAAGCTTTCAAATTCGTGCTGTGTTGTAAAGGCTCCTACTGCGGGCTGGACGTATTCCTCTTGACTTTCAGCTCGGCAAGGAAGGGCTTGAGTAAATGTTCACAACCGAACCCTATCCCTTGTATACTTGGCTCGCTCAGAATGCTTAGTGATAAAAAGGGTCAGTGTCAAGAAACCTGGAGAGGATGAAACAAAGAAAATTGCAAATCGTCTTCCTTGTGTACTGCTCAGAGGGGATGAAACAAGATTTTTTAGGTACAAGGAAAACCAAATGGACATCTTTGCTTGGTTAAAAAAAAAATGCCATCCCCAAATATTTTCATATTCATTGATACATTCTTTTTCTAGAAATGAATGTGAGGTTCAGTACAGTCCTTACACATACTGTCTCAGTGACTCTTTATAATTTGTAGCTATTATGGCTTCCAGTTTACAGATAGAGAAACTGAGACTCAGAGAACTGAAATGAATTACTTAAAGTTTTAGCCTTGGAAGACTATGAACTAATAGTTGTAGAACCAAGCTTCTCAAATTGCTAATCTGGGGTTCTTTCTCGTCTCTTTATTGCCATTGTCAAATGAGGTCCCGGCCACTACACGCCCACAGGGATGGCTCTAATCGGTAGGAATGACCGGACCCAGAATTGCATGGGGTAGACTAACTGGAGCTCTCACCCACTGTTAGTGGGAATGGAACATGGCACGACCACTTTGGATAACTGCTTTCCAGTTTTTTTAAGAAGTTAAGTGTACACACATAATATGACTTGGCTGTTCCATTCCTAATAATTCACCCCAAACAAATGGAAACCTACGTCCATACAAAGGCTTGTACATCAGTGTTCATAGCAGTGTTATTCAGATAGCTGAACGTGGAAACAACCCTAACGTCCATTGCATGGTGGATGGATGAACACTTGTGGGTCTACGAGGGAGTACTATTCAGCCATGAAAAGGAACTAATTACTGATACATTTAATAACATGGGTGAACCTCAAAATCATTATCTCAGTGAAAGAAGCTAGTCCCAAGGACCACATATTATATGATAATATTTATACAGAATTTCAAGAAAAGATCAGACTGCAGAGACAGAAAAGCAGGGCTGGGAACGAGTGGGAGGAATGACTGAGAATGGGCTTTTGATCTTGAAATTCACCTTTTGGGGTTGATGAAAATATTCTAAGATTATACTGTGGTGATGGTCGCAGGGCTATATAAATTTACTAAAAATCATTGAACCACTCACAGATGATTAGATTGTATAGTGTGAAGATTATGCTTCAGTAAAGCCATTAAAAAAAAATGAATCCCAGGACCACTGAGCCAGCTCTCTGAGCCAATAGTAGACGGATGTAGGAAGATTTCCACTAACCGTATTTAATGGGCCAAATTCTGCTCCTGTATCCAGTTGAGCAGGACTGCCTCTGAGATAGGAGAGGAGGAGGAGGAGGGTTGGAATGAATGACAGCTGGGAAAGGATGCACGTGCAGACATTCATTGTGCACTGCATAGACCCCAAATTTTGACGTCCCACACTCTCATGCCATTAGACCTCACACCATTAGAAGTCTGCTGGGGCAGAGAGGAAAGAGGGATGACCACTCTAGCATGTGTATAACCTGGTTCTCTCATTCTTTTTTAGTATATGTTTGCATCTCCAAGAAATGTGCACTTCTTTTTTCTTTTCTGGTAAAACAAACCTGCACACACACCAAGTGATTGCTAAAAAGTCAAGAAAACAAAACCAATTTTCAAAGGAAGGAAATAAAAATGACCCATAATCCTATCATTCCGAGTCGCTGTAAACATTTTTATTTCTTTACATGAGTTTCGACGATAATTATCTGTGTATCAGTATAGATAATTAAAATTATATAGAGATTTTAGTCAACCATCCTCTGTCTTATTAGATCCCGTGGACCCCAGAGGTCCTGTGGACTACAGCCTTCTTGGTCTTGAAGAAGCCAGTCACAACAGAGCTCCACCCCAGCACCCTGTTTGAGGTGAAGGCACTCTAGGGTTGGAAGGATCTCCAGGACAGACCAGAGGTTGGTTTTGACAATCTTCAGTAGCTCCCAGTTGTCCCCGTTAACCCAAACATCCATGCCACATGTCTCTTGCTATCAGTGGTTTTTCACAGGTTACATCCTTATTTGACAATTGCGTGGACTATAGTCATCAACATTAGTCTATGCATACCCGTGAAGACGCACACCCTTCCCTCCCATTTTACCCAGTAACAACTGAGATCAAGGAGGCAAAGTCAGATTCATTTCATGACTCAGGTCTGGTCCATTTACGTGGCCAGGTAAAGTGGTATGTTGAAAGGGATTTTGAAGCAGCACATGTGCTCTTTGGGAAAGGATGTCATTACAGATTACAGATTCTGCTGTATTTGTGGGAGGTGGTGGCCCGTTTTCAGTGCATCACCTAAACCACCCTGGTTTAGATGAATGTGTGCTGCTCAGTTGTAAATTCTTACTCCCTGAACAGCAATAGGAATCGCCCCAAGACAGACTCTTAGGAGAGCCAAAAGCCAGTGGAGGAGAGACTCGCCATTTTGCTTTAGAGTGAGTTTGTACGTGTGTGTTTATTTTCATCTTACAGGCTCTCTTGTCCAAATAAGTCAGGGACCACCAATTTTGGAGAACGGTGTTTGCCATTGATATTGCCATCATAGGATTCTGTGTTTATGTGGGCTTAGGGTTTTAAAAGCTGAGTGACACAGATCAAAGTGTCCTGGACAGATCTGCCTTCCAGTCCTCTGGGGGACTTACTGTGTCAATGACATAGTAATCATTGATCAAAGTGTCTGTCACCCGTCCATACGTGAGACCAGGTCTCTTTGTTTACAGGGCATGGCTTCAGCATCCAACAGGGAGGGGGATCCCAGTACTTCTCTTAAACCAGAGGCTTTCTGGGCAGCAGGTGATAGGCTTCCTCAAGATTCTCTCTCTATGCATCCAGATTTCTATTGATTTCTATTTTGTTTGATGGCAGTGACCCCGTTTCTGTTTGACTAAATGTATGAAATTGCATCATTTCTGTCCATTCTAAGAATCATATGCTTTTTTAAAAAAGAAGTTTTAAATAGTTGTATTTTAATTTTATTAAAAGAATATTAAAGAGAATATTATTTTTGAAACAATAGATTTTAATACATTTAATGCATTTCACTCATTTTGAAATAAAAATAATTTTCTCCGTATTTCAGAAACCGGTGTCTCATGTAAAAAAGCCCATATTCTATATGTACAACCGCAGTTTTGTTCTAAAAACATTTTTAGTTAAAGGGATAGATATTTCTGTATGGGAAAACGTGTAGCTTCACCTATGAAGAAAGCTATCTAAAATTCAGAGGCATAAGCTTTTCAAATTTTAGAGTCATAGGAGCCCATTAAAGGACATTTCCTTTGACCTTCCCATTTTACCAATACGAATACCGAGGTCCAAGCTTGCATGACTTACCATCATGATGAAGGCCAGAATAGACATGGTATGTCCCGACTTCTGATTCAGTATTCATTTTTCTTTGAGCTTCAAACAAAAATCTGATCTTTTAAGTATTTAATGTTCCTTCCTCTTACCTCTTCATCCCACCAACCTAATCAGTGCTTTTAAATCTGAAACTGTCTGCTGGATTCTGCCTAAATGTAACCTCTCAAGTCTCAAGTGTCCCCTTAGCCAGGATCCCATAGAATCCTAGTCATGGTTAATTCTTCAGGGAAACTAATTTTGAGGTAAAACAATTAAAAACATTACCTCCAACAGCACATAGAAGCAACTCAGTAAATACTTGTCAAAGATTGAATGAATGAACAAATGATATTTCTACAGTGAATGTAATCATTTCCAACATTCCAGGGGCTTTTTTTTTCTTTTTTTCAATGAGGCAGCCAGGAATAATAACCCAGCTGCTGTCATGAGACAGGAAGAGAGAAGGGGATCTCTTCCCCAGTGTCTTTGTCCTTGTTCTCGCAACCTCTATGCACTGCTGAACTTCCTGAATGACCTTGTCACCGCAGCAGGAGGAGGGGGCAGATGAGCCTGAGCCTCCGCGCTGGGACGAAAGCCGTGTGACGTTCCCGAAGCACCAGGGGGCAACTAAGCACTTGGTGCAGGCTTTGGTAAAGCTCAAGGCTCTGTCCGCTGCAGATTCTGAGGCTTCCGCAGCTGGGTAGTCTGCGGTGAGTCCTGTAAGCCACGGGTGACACCTGCCTAGAAGGAACCAGTTCACCCGTGGATGGCTCTACCTGTGGTGACAGTCCCACCTGAACTCAAATTGAGGCGGACCAGGAAACAGCTCAGGAGGCAGGCTCCAGAGAAGTGGCTCTTACTAGGCTGCCTGGGTCCATGCTTTCAGGCCCCTCGGCCTGTCTCTCTCCAGTCACATCCTGCAGAGACAGAGACCATGGCAGTGGCCTGGCAGCCTTGTCCCAGAATGCTGCTCTTCCAAGGCCAACTGGCAAGAGTCATCTCTGTTGACCCTTCCCACCAGCCTCTGTGCTCCAGGACGCTCTATTGCACATCCCCGCCAGGGAGGATTTAAAATGGAAAACAGAGCACACTCTCTGTCTGTCATGGTCACAGGGCAGCCCCCAGGGTCAGGCTGCCATTGTTGGAACCCCAGCTCTGTCACCGTGCATGGTAAGAGCTTGGCAAAATTGCCTCAGTGTTTAGATTCTCCAAGTCTCAGTCTCCTCATACATGAAGTGGGGATAATGAAATCATGGAGGGAAAATGCCTGCTCCCAAGCAAACCCTCAGCCATTGTATTATTAAAGCTCTTACCAGTATTGTCATTATGAACATAGCCCATCTCCTCCCCCGATTCAGGAAGGGGCTTAAAGGTGAAGTTCGAAGGTTGTTTAAAGGTGAGACAGGGAGCTAGAGCCGGAATCACAAGATTGTGATGTCACATAGACCTGATGTCTGTGGCCTTGAGCAAGTGCATTAACCTCTCTGAACCCCAATTTCCGTGTGTGTGTGTGAAAATGAGTATTAATGAAAATACGATGGAGCTCACGGCAGTTCCCATTTTCCCCATTTTCTTTTTCTCATTCTCTTACATCTCATTTGCTTGGAACCAACGTTGGAGGCTACAGACATACTGTCCCCAGTCGCTGCCTGAGCTCCTCATTGTTCATCCTCCAAAGCCACCATCCTGGTTGTTACAAAGGCGTCCTTATTTACCACAGGCTTATGTGCTGGTCTTGCTCTGTCTCTTGAACAGAGTCTTAGCTACATGGGGTATATTCAGTTTGTGAAAAATTGGAGATATGCACTTATTATATGTGTACGCTTCTGCATGTATATAATACTTCCATTTAAAAAAAGATTTCAAAAGCTATTTTTGCTGGTAAAACGATTTGAATACCATTAGTTACTGACCTGTGGCTCCTTACTTGGATCAAGAAGGGAAGAGCTCTCATTATCAGAGCTATGGTCATCACCCTTCAAATTTACTATCTCCTTACATGGGTGTTTTTTTTTTTAATAGTGACACAGATATTTACTATTTTGCCGAAGTGATAAGAACCTCTGTTGTTCAGCCAGTTACAAAAACTTGGCTTTTGGGAGATATCCACTCATTTAGGATGTTGGGAGGGCTCTCTGCCTTTGCCAGGCCCTGTGGTTAGGCGGTGAGAATGTATCTGAGGGACAATCACATAGAAGGTCCCAGTCTCTCTTGAACCTGAGTTCTGGTGCCACTACCCACAGCGGTGAGCGTTCTAAGTGTTCAAAAGGCAAGAAGACTCCATGAGGGCATAAGGAAGGACACCTGTCAGGAACGGGGTCTTGGGTGAGGCACCTGGATGGACAGCTCAAGCCTGAACAGACATGACCTGGGGAGAGCAGGGGGCTGAGTAAGGCAGACCAGAGAGAAAGAATGACATTTGCTAAGGCTTTAGAGGCTCAGTCTTCTGCATTGCCGTCCTGGTTCTGCTGTCTACCCACTGGGTTACTCCCAGCATATCATGGAAGCTCTCTGGGCCTGAGCAGAGGCCTGCCCCGGGCCTGCAGTAGTACCCGGCTGGTGGAAAAACTCAATGTTACTAGTGGCAGAAGGCATCTGGATGCTTTCCACTTAGGGTCAGATGGCAAGTGACTGGTAGATGTTAGCAGTGGCTAGTGGAGAAATTTTGAAATGTCTTCAGTGTGTCTGGATGCAAAAGAATTTTTCTTCTCCCTCCTCTCCCACTAAATGTAGTAATTCAGAAAGGTAATTGTGGGATAACAAAACATCTCCTGGTTTTGTGGGATAACAAAACCATTCCAAGCATCCCCTTCTGGGCGGGTCTTCTACATGGGTGTGCCTTTAGTCAAGTCTCAAGACGAGAAGTGATTTCCACTGGACCTCCCTAAAGGGCCTGGTTAGTGATCCCTTAGACACTCAGGCCAAGAACCCTGTTTAAGCACATAGATCGAACCATTTTATAAAAAGGCATTTGAACCATGTATTCTACCCCAGTGGCTTTCCATTCCGTGAAAGCGTTTCAAGAGTTGACGTCTTCAAGGAGTTTCCCCCTGCCCCACACTTCTGAGGACATTATTAATTGCCAATGAGGTGGCTCAAACATGTTGTCTTCCTACCCAGCAGAGTCAGTGGGCTCTGAAGAGGGTACTGGACCACAGTTCACTTCTCTAGCTGGAATCCAGGGCTGGTGGAAGATGGCATGATACTAAGCAGCTGAGAAGACCCTCTGGAGGAAGAGGCAGCTAATTTCATTACTCTGTGTTCACCACTTTCTGAGGGCCGCACTGCTGCTAGGAAATCAAGTAATAGGTTTCTGTTAGAGGCCTCAGCGTGCTGGTCTCAGTGACAGCAGTCCTGCTTTGTAAGCCGTTCTCTCCGTGTATTACTCTCCCAGTATATGAGAGTCTCCTGGTGTCTATTCCAAATTAGTATTTCTCTAATTTTCAAGTGTCAGATCTGCCTGGCTGAGATTAAGAAGAAATACCAACTCAATTTGACAGGCTTTACATTAAGGGGAGAGGGTGTTTTTGGTTATTATTTCATCTTTTTTTTTTTTTCCTGTCCCTTTCCTGGCTATACAGAATTCACTTTGCCCATCTTCCTGACTCTTCATATTCCTTATCTCAAGGTGGGTATCCTAAGAATCCCAGTACATTTCACCGGCCAGCTTTTACAGAAGCTTAGGATGATGCAGGCAAACCCATAAGCAAGACCTGGGTTTCCTAAGCCACAGTGGCAATTTCCTGCTCGATTACAGCTCTGTATACCTGCTCTGTCTGCTTGTCAGTACAGGCTCTGTATGTCCTGGATAATCCTGCAATTGGGGACAGGGTTATTGACTTATAGGTTTCAGGGGCAACTTACTCATTTTTTTTTTTTTTTCAAAGATTCTCCCACCCTCTTACTGCTTTGTAGAAACTTGTTCCATTTCTTTCCCCTGGTACTCTCTAGCCTGTGAGTACCTGGGAGTAATCATGCTGTCTTATCTGGTCCTACAGATCGGTTTTGTTTTGAGTTATGCTCACTTTGGGCCTCCCACCCTCTCTTATTTTTATAAACAGACTCCATGATAATATATACACTACAGATGGATGGCAGCCAACATATCCTCTTCTGTGCTGAGGAAGTGTTCATATTTCAACCAGTTTACATGACTTCCCTATGCATCCTACCTTATAATCCTCTTACAAATCTTGGTTTACATTATAATAACGTAGAACACTTAAGGCTCTGTTTCCTTTTTCCCCTCTCCCTTCTTCCACCAGCTATCTTTAAAGGCAGTTCCAGAACTTCTTTTAAGGTGATACCTTTCATGCCCAGTCTAAATAATGGCTATTTGTGGTGGTGCTCTCTCTCCTGTGTTTTGGGTTTTGTACTGTCCTTTTGTAAAAAGGGCACATTTCCCCTTACACTGCTGTGACAGAAACTCACCAATTCTCTGTTGTAATCAACAAATAGATTTTGAATGTTTGACTCTTTATGAAAAAAAAATAAATAAAAGCATAAAAGGATTTTCAAGGGTAAGACCTGCCATCTTGTGAGCGTCAAAGAAGTTTTCACATTCACCTTTTTTCTTCTTTCTCTCCCACTCTTTAATTTGTTAATGCTTTCGACTTACTTTGCTTCGGATAATTTTCAAAGAACCACTTCCCCCAAGAGATCTCTAAAAGGCAGAAGTTCTGGCTATTAAAGATTTGCCATTCTCAGAACAGCCCAGTTAGGGTACCCTCAGGTTATTTATAACTGGATTTTATCTCAGAAAATTAACTAAAAGAAGATTAACCAAAAATCTAAAGGAAAATGCCTTCAACACCTCATCTATTATGCTGTGCTCAAACAGATATTTTCATCTTAACAGCTTGGCAAACCCAGTGGAATGCTCTTTCTAGTTTGGGGCATAAAATAAGATAACACTCTGAATTCCTATAGGAAATCTTGTAACGCTACTTGAAATTAAGGCATAAAGTAGGAAAATGTGAGTTTCCTCTGTATAGTCTTATTACTTTGCCTGTTAACTTAAGTGGTTCCTATTTCTGATGGTTCGAAGAGCCCCAGGACATTTAAATACCTCTTCTAGAAACAAATACTTTGCCTTAAAAGCTCTCCCAGGTCACGACTAAGTCATGAGCTCAGATCAGTAATACAGAAGGTCTTGCATTTGGACATTTCCTTTATCTTCTGATTTACCCACATGAGGGAGGAAGTCAGAGAAGTTAGTCCTACTTTATCCATCTAGGATTTTGTTCATTATATCCCATTTCAGGCCAATTAAAAGACAAAGTCTTCACAACAGGATACAGGAGCCTTGATGTGTGCCCTGCCCACCTTCTCTCTCAGATCTGTTTGCCTCCTCCCTCTCACCTGCTGGCCTCCTCTCTCTGACTTGTCTCCATCTTCTTTTCTCTCATCCTTCTTTAGCCATTCCTCAAATGTACCAGGTGTGCTGCTATCTCTGGGGCTTTGCTTCTGCAGTTCCCTCTGCCTGGAATGATCTTCTGTACTACCATGGGCTATTTCTCTCGATTCAGGGCTTTGATCAAAAGTCACTTCCTCAAAAAAAAAAAAAAAAAAAAAAAAAAAAAAGTCACTTCCTCAGTGAAGTCTTTCCTTACCACTTGTTTTAAAATGGCAACCTGCCTCCTGACCGCTACACTCCCTTTCCTTCCCCTGCTTTAGTGTTCTTAGTACATCATGTAGATGTAGATACAGATATATAGGAGGTTTTTGTTTATTCTCCTGCCCTCCAGAATGTAAGTTCATGCGATGTTTCTGTTTTGGTCACCGGGCCTAGAAGAGTGCTCAGCATGTGACAGATCAGTAAACATTTGTTGAATAAGTGAGTCCGGAGAGATCCCTGGGTTGATACCGTCCAACTCGCTCTACCACAGCAACACAGGTGGTTTGTTGAGTGTCTTGCAGCTAGCAAAACAGGGCAGAAGGGTTAATTAAGTGCCTTGCGTAAGATCCCGAAGATAACCAACTGGATGAGGGGGGATTTTAATCCAGTTTTGTTCCATTCCAGATTCCCCTCGTCTGCTTCTTAGATGTCCAATAAATTGGACTTTCCCCCCATTTTATTGTATTTTGTTTCTTTTCAGCGTTCCAGCATTCATTGTTTATGCACCACACCCAGTGCTCCATGCAATCCGTGCCCTCCACAATACCCACCACCAGGCTCACCCAACCCACCACCTCCCTCCCCTCTAAAACCCTCAGTTTGTTTCTCAGATTCCACAGTCTCCCATGGTTTGTCTCCCGCTCCGATTTCCCCAACTCCCTTCTCCTCTCCATCTCCCCATGTCCTCCATGCTATTCCTTGTGCTCCACAAGGCTCCGGAAGACCCACTGTCATTTGTTTCTGTCAACACGGGGGAAGCTGCTCTCCCTAGATACCTTAGTATTCCTTTTGCTGGTTCAAGAACTATCCATCGGGGTTTTGGATCTCATCGCCTGACCCTTGAGTGGCTGCCTTATTTGAAGAGGTGATGTGGCATGATGTTAGGAGGGCAGACTGAGGAAGGGAATCCTGAGCTACAACTCATTAGCTCTGTGACCGTGGACAGACAACTTAGCCTGTTTGAGTTGCCGTAAATAGAAGTGCCTTCTGGGTGGTGGTCTGGCAAGGCACTGATACGTGTGTGCTTTGCAGGAAGGCCCCTGGGTCCGTTCCCTGGCTCTGCCATTGAGTAGCTTGTCACAACTTCTGGGGCAAATGAACTTCTCTAAGCCTCAGTTTACTGTTCTACTAAATGGGAATGATAGCAACCGTAACAATGTTATAAGGTTTGGGAGGAGGGTCAAATGGAAGAATGCATCTAAAGGGCTTAGTTCATTCTCTGAGGCATGCTTGCTAAAATGGTAGCTATAACTGTGATTATTACTAACAGCTGTTTCATAAGGGCACCCAGAGGACTTGGGATAATGCCTATGAAGGATGTAGCACCTTGCTTGGTGCACGTAAGCATTCAGTAAATGTTATCAATATCATTCCTTAGTTTCCTTGATATTCTCCTTCCCTCTAATACCCAGCACTCTGGCTTCTACTCAACTATGTTCCTGCAATTGCTTTCTAGAAATATACCAGCAAAAAGTTCTAACTTCTATAACCCTGAGGATTTGTTGAGGCAGGAAAACCCAGGGAGGAAAATCAAGCAGGTTGAATGCAAAGAGCATGGCCTTCAAGGATGTAGAGCGCAGTGTCCTTATCCCGGAAAAGGACCCATAGCACTTGCCTGGCAGATTGCTACAACGATGCGGGGATATGTGAAGTTTGATCTCAGTTTGAGACACAGCAAGTATGTGATGGGGAGGGGGGCGCCCTGGGATGATGGCAGCCACGGTGGTGGCGATGCTCTTCTTTCATCTGTCGTATTTCAAATCCCCAACTATAGTCTCTTGATGGTTTAAGGGCAGGTTATGGCTCGTAGTATTTCAGAATCTCTCCCACATCCTTGAACATCTAATATCATCCTGGACATAGGATCCACTCTCAAAAAAAAAAAAAAAACAACAATAATAATGATGGATCACATGACCACTAAACCCAGTTTCTGTTCAAGAGGCAACACTGTCATGGCATTCCTATAAGTGGTTTCTAACAGCCTGGGATCTCTAGGGTCTCTTGTATTATTATTTAGCTAAGCCTTTTATTTTTTCCTGAACATTTGGAAATCTTGTCCAGTGGTTTCAGCAGACCAAGGATATGTATGAAAATATTGATACAGTAAAAGGGTGAAAATAGAGAGGGTGACCCAAGTTCACGGTGCCATATACAACCCGCCACACACTTGTTTTTGTGAGTTAGAAAGCCAGGGTCTATTTTGTAGCTTATTTCATAATCTTGCAGAGATGTTGGATCAAATCGGGCGTCAGAAAAGACGCCAGCACCAAACGGAGGTGACTTTGCTGTATTTGCAGTTTTCTCTCTTATTAACATGAAAACACTTTACATGGTTGGAAACATCTAAAGGCTATTTTTTATTTTATTTTCCATTACTTCACTCTGCTGCTTTAACCCGCACCTGTGGAAATTAGCGGTCACCTGCTTTTGGCGTCCTGTTTTCTTTCGTGTTTGTAATGAAGCCCTCTGGGAATCGTGCGGTTACAAAAATGAGTTACAAATCCTCATTCAGTCTACAAAAGTCTGTAGCTGCCTTCCTTCTCTATTTAAATAGTCTACAAAACAAGAAATAATTAGTCAAGCACTATCGGTAATTAAGCACATAAGATGAACATTAAACAAACTGCAATCTTGCAGCATTTTGAAGGTGGATAGGCAGGTTTTCGCACTTGGAATCCAGCCAGAATGTCCATCTTCATTCCCCTTGCTCCTTATTTATTATTGGCGAGGGAATTCACTTGCCTAACTTGCTGATGTGCTCTTGCTGGAGGTCCATCTGAGAATTCACGTAAGTGCGAGCCGGTGTTTTTTTGATACCACCACCGTTCGGAGAGGAAGATTTCAAAGAACTTGATATATTGAGAGTGGAAAGACAGTGTTTCTCCCAACACGGGAGTGTGTTTTTTAAGTTGAGATTGGTTCACGATTCAGAGAAATGGCCTGCTTTCTTGCACATGACATCTGTGCAGGAGTATTTATAAAACCCCTTTCTGTTTTTCTGAACTCTCCTTCTCATTTGGTGTTTCCTCTTCAGGCCTCTTGAGCTTCTTGTACACATTTTGTCAACATAGTCACCACTACACCCAGGCAAAATCTGAAAAATGTTGCAGTCTGATTTAGCCAGGTTTTTCTTGAAGACCAGAACTTCTCAAAAACTGGTATATAGGTGTTGATCAGAATATATTTTCAAGGGAAATAAGAAGATCAAAGTTTCTAGCCCATTTAGACTGGAAGATCAGATATTCGTTCAATAAACACATTGGCGTACCTGTCCCTGCTATTTGCTAGGCACAAGGGGACTAGTCCATGTCCTTCAGGGAGTGACTGTCCGGCTTTGGACCGAGCCTAATCAGGATTCTGTGTCGAGCATTTTTGTCATATTGCATTGAATTCTTACCAGTTCCATGATGTGAAACCTAGCTAGAAAATATTTGTGTCTGATATGCCAGATCTCTAGTAATCATTCAAGAAGTAATAGAATGATCAATGATTTTTCTTGTGGCTTTTCTACCCCAAAACAGTTCTGTTGCTCAGATGGTTTCTATCGTGCCTCTACGGATATACGTCTTTTCTTCTGGAATTAGAAAGAACTGGCAGTAAATAGCATTCTCCATGTTATCTGTGGTTTCTTTTTTACTGTTAAAAATAAATGTTATAAGGCCAACACTTCCTAATGTATGTGTGGTAGGTTACAGTGTTCAAAGCCCATCACAAGCGTGTCTAGGGGGCTGAGACTTCCCGTTTTATACCTTCTGGGTAACAGGCCCAGAGAGGTAAAGTGGCTTGCCCAAGATGGCACAGCAATCTGGCAGAGCCAAAATGATCTGATCTTCTTTTTCATCACACATGCCTCCCAGAAGTTATCCCAGGTGCGGAGAGATGGAGAAGAGTCGTGTTGACACCAGGTATCTTAAATACCAAGTTTTCAGTGGACCTGGGTGGCTCAGTCGGTGAAAGGTCTGCTTTGGGCTCAGGTCATGATCCCTGGGGTCCTGGGATCGAGCCCCGAGTTGGGCTCCCTGCTCAGCAGGGAGCCTGCCTCTCCCCTTCCCTCTGTTTCTCCTCCCACTCATGCTCTGTCTCTCTGAAATAAATAACATCTTTTTAAAAGATATCATGTTTTCACAAGGCCATGGTATTCTTTTTTCATACTTGGGCATCCGTACACTTGGCAAGGATTTGTTGAGTGCCTGCTTGTGTGGGTATAGCAATGGGCCAGGTGGGGAAGGGGCAGCTGACAAGCTTCTAGGGCTGCTCTCGACACAAGGAATCACAACTAAACTGTAGGTCTGAAGGCAGGAACCACTTTCCTGGTTCAACTTTCATTTTAGCATTTGCTGCTGAAATTATGTTAGCCTCCCTCTAGGCTGTGGGCGTGAACATAAGTAAGCTCATGAATTTGTCTGGATTCCTTTTCTCCTACGTGACATAGAGATAAAACAGATTAAATGCAATCCAGCGATATCCTGAATGCAATCCTAAAGCAGAAGAAAGAAAATCGTGATAAACTAGGAAATCCAAACAGTCTGTTGCTTACCAAGTAGTAGTGTCCCAGTGTTGATCACTCAAGGCATGTGGGTCATGTGGGGCGCTGACAGGGGAAATGGGAAGAAGGGTATTCAAGAACACTGTGTACGATCTTTGCAACTTTCCTGTAAAACTAAAATTGTTCTGAATAAAAAGATCATTTGAAGAAAAAAACGAAACCCACTTACCTCATGATAATCGCATTAGTCAGCTTGCACTGCCCGAACAAAAGACCACAGACTGGTTGATTTAAATCAGAGAAATTTGTGTTTTCACAGTTCTGGAGGCCGGGAGGTCCAAGATCAAGGTGCTGGCCGATTTGGTTCCTGCTGAGATCCCTCCTACTGGCGTTCTGATGACCTCTGGCTCCCCTCTTATTTTATAAGAACACCAATCCTAGGAGATTAAGGTCCTACCCTATGAGCTCACTTAACCTTTATTATCTCCATAGAGGCCCTATCTCCAAATACTGTCACATTGCCGGGGGAGGGGAGATGGTTAGGGCTACAGGAGAGGAGTTTGAGAGGGACACGGTTCAGTCCATAGCAATAACAGAACGGTATCATCATTTGGGAAGACTTGTTAACAGCATCTGCATATAAAACTGAACATTAGCCTTTCTGGTCACCTGGCAGTCCCACTCTGTGTTCACCAAAAGACAAGTAAAAGGATAGGTACAGCAGCACTAATCATGACTGAAAACTGTGAACTACCCAGATGTCTACCAGAGGTAGAATGAATAAATAAATACGGTATTTTCACTCAGTGGACATTACACGCTGGTGAGCACAAAGGCACCGCAACCAAACCACAGATTACTCTCCCAGAAGCAATGCTGGCAGAGAGAAGGCAGGTGCAATAGCGCGCGTCCCGTGTGACTCCCCTTATAGTAGGTTCAGGAAGAAAGCGGACTCGCCACGTATTGAAGTCCTAGGTAGAGACTGGATGGGGATGTGAGCTGGGCTCTCAGATGTTGCTAATTTTCCATTTCTTGATCAGAGCTCTGGGGGTGTTCAGTTTGTGAAAATACATTTAGTGACTCACATACGTTTTATACTTTTTATTTTTGAGTGTCTATTTTTTTTAAAGATTTTATTTATTTATTTGACAGACAGAGATCACAAGCAGGCAGAGTAGCAGGCAGAGAGACAAGTAAAAGCAGGCTCCCCGCTGAGCAGAGAGCCCGATGCGGGGCTCGATCCCAGGACCCTGGGATCAACACCTGACCCGAAGGCAGAGGCTTTAACCCACTGAGCCACCCAGGTGCCCACTGAGTGTCTACTTTATTCCAGTAAAAAGTTACTGGAAAATAATCTTATCCAGTGGCAGTGGGGAGAATCAGATAAGGTATGAATGTTAAACATACTCGTTACATTTAATTTCCTTCTCTGCTGTTTGTTTCCAGTCTCAGTTCCCACCCCCAGACCCGGCCATGTCCTCTGGCTGTTACCCATGTCTTCAAGTTACTCCTCCCCCAATGTAATCGTTTTTGGTTCTTGGCCCAGATGGTACCCTCCGTGCAAAGGCGAGTGTCATGGCAACGCCCAAAGACCTCAAGACCTCCTCCAGTGTGTGGTTTATACTGCACGGTCAACTAACTTTTCCAGGAGCTCACTCTTGGTGTTGGTGGTTGGGAGGTGGGTATCAGTAATCACTCAGCACCACTTTTTATAGTTCTCGTCATTTGCAAATGGGAAAGGAGCACCAAAAAAAAAAAAAAAAAAAAATTCTCCTGACTTCTTCCATCTGTATTTTCTTTACTAAATTATCCAGTCTTATAAATATTTGAATAACATTTGGTCAGGATAAAATCTTTCCTGTCAGCTCAGTACAAGAACACTTTTTGGCTCCTGAGACCATAACAGTCAGATAAATTAATATTGATTTGTTAGAAAATAGTTTTCACTCTGTCTAAACATCTTATTCTGGGCTCTTGAACCAAAATTATGAATTTAAAAGCAGCAAAATAGTTCTTCACAGTTTTCCCAGTGAAACTAATTATGGGCAGATTGTGAAAAATGTATTGGAAGTGATTTCCAACATAGATTTCTGCTAACCAAAATTCACAGAAACCAGAGGCTGGATGTCTGATTTACTCGAGCAAGTTGTGATTTGGTAGACCGGAGAATATATGTAAATAGTTTTTGCAATTTCCATAGGGATAACTCTATACATTAATGTCTTATGTATGGCAGAAGATGAAGGGGGAAGCTTTTTTTATTTTTTTAGTGATTCCTTATATTTCAATGGTCACTGATAAATAATATAATATTAAATACATAATACGGTAATGATTTTATGATATCATAGATGGCAAAACAGAGCTTGATTTGTTATTAAATTGTTGATGTGGCATTTAGTTTCTGGGGGGGGTTGTTTTATTTTGTTTCATTTAAAGATTGTATTTATTAGAGAGATAGAGAGCACAAGTAGGCAGAGCAGGCAGAGGGAGAGGGAGAAGCAGGCTCTCCACCAAGCAAGGAGCCCGATGCAGGGCTCGATCCCAGGACCCTGGGATCATGACCTGAACTGAAGGCAGCCACTTAACCGACTGAGCCACCCAAGTGCCCCTTTTTGGGGGGTTTTATTGAGCATGCATCAGTGTCTAAATTTAAGGCATCCGGCATGATGGTCTGATTTCCATGTATTACAATGATTACTACAATAGGTTCAACTAACATCCATTTCCATATTCACAAATATATACAATAAAAAGAAAAGGGAAAAAAATTATCCTTGTGACAAGAATTCTTAGGATTTACGCCCTTATTGGCGTTACTGGAGTGTAAGCTGTGGTCACCGCACTGTACTTTATATCCCTACAACTTATTTATCTTCTAAATAGAAATTTGTACCTTTGAGCACCTTCTCGACTCTCTTTCTTGACTCTGCACCTCTGGTAACCACAAGGTCTCTGGTCTCTTTCTATGAAGTTGCTTTTGTTGCTTGTTTATTTATTCCACATTCAAGTGAGATTATACAGTATTTCTCTCTGTCTGTATGACTATGTCACTTAGCCTAATGCTTTTGAGGTCCCTCCATGTTGTCATAAATGGTAGGATCCCCTCATTTTTTATGGCTGAATAGTATTCCTGTGTGTGTGTATGTGTGTGTACAACTTCCTTATCCATTCATCCAGAGATGGACTCTTTGATTCATTCCATATCTTGGCTATTGTAAATAGTGCTGCTACAAACATGAGGGTACAGATAGCTTTTCAAGTTAGTGTTTTCATTCCCTCTGGATATATTCCCAGAAGTGGAAATGCTGGATCATATGGTACCTCTACTTTTAGTTTTTTGAGAATCCTCCCTACTGTATCCCATAGTGCTTGTACCAATTTAGAATCCCACAATAGTGCACAAGGGTTCCCTTTTCTCCACATCCTCTTTAACATTTGTTCTCTCTTATCTTTTGATGATGTCTGTTATCTCTTATCTTATTGTTCTAACAGGCGTGAGGTGAGATCTTATTCTGGTTTTGATTTGCATTTCCCTAATGATTAGTGATGTTGAGCTTCTTTT
Organism: Taxidea taxus jeffersonii; assembly: GCA_003697995.1. Taxonomy (NCBI): domain Eukaryota; kingdom Metazoa; phylum Chordata; class Mammalia; order Carnivora; family Mustelidae; genus Taxidea; species Taxidea taxus. Next base: position 173,400 of record ML110738.1, read on the forward strand.
CATGTACCTTTGGCCTTTTGTATATCTTCTTTGGAGACTTTTCTACTCAGGTCCTTTGGCCATTTTTTAAGTTGTTTTTGTTTGTTTGTTTTTTGTTTTTGTGCTATTGACTTGTAGGCATTTTTTCTAAAAATATTTTTTGGACATTGACCCCTTATCAGATAAATGGTTCACAAATATTTTGTTTTCCCATTCTCTAGGTTGTCTCTTCACTTTGTTGATGTTTTATGTGTGTTTGTTTTGCTATGCAGAAAGTTCTTAGTTTAATGTAGTCTGAGTTATTTTTTTTAATTTTGTTGCTCATGCTTTAGGTATCATATCAGAAAAAATCATTACCAAGAATCATTACCAAGACCCATGTTGAAGAGCCTTCTTTCTATGTTTCCTTCTAGGAGTTTCATAGTTTCAGATCTTACACTTAAGTTTTTAGTCCATTTTGACTTAATTTTTATGAGTGGTGTGAGATAGGACTCCAGTTTCAGTCTTTTACATGTGAATATCCAAGTATCTCTACACCATTTATTGAAGAGAGTATCTTTTCTCCATTGAGTATTCTTGGCTCTCCCATCAAATATTATTTGACCATATATATTTGGGTTTATTTCTGGGCTCTTGGTTTTGTTTCATTGGTCTGTTTTTCTATTTTTATCTCAGTACCATCTGGTTTAATGACTATAGCTTTACTGTGCTTAAAATGAGAAACTGTGATGGCTCCCACTTTGCTTTTCTTTCTCAGATTTCTTTGGCTCTTTGGCGTCTTTTGTGGTTCCATACAAATTTTAGGAGGTTTCCCCCTGCCACTTCTGTAAAAAAAAAATGCCATTAAGATCTTGCTAGGGATTGCATCAAATATATAGCTTTTGGTAGTATTGACATTTTAATAATATGAATTCTTCCAATGCATGAACTTGGGATACCTCTCCGTTTATTTGTATCTTCTGTTTCTTTCACCAGTGTCTCATTGTCTTCAGAGTAGGTAATTTTTACCTCCTTAGTTTAATTTATTTTTAAAGATTTTATTGTTTTTGACGCTACTGTAAATGGCATTGATTTCTTCATTTCTCCTTCAGAAAATTCACTCTTAGTGTGTGTAGAAACACTACTGATTTTTGCATATTAATTTTGTATTCTAACTTTACTGAATTCATTGATTTGATCTAACAGGGTTTTCTTGGTTGAGTCTTTAGGATTTTTTTTTTTTTTTAGATTTTATTTCTTTATTTGTCAGAGAGAGATCACAAGTAGACAGAGAGGTAGGCAAAGAGAGGGGGGAAAGCAGGCTCCCTGCTGAGCAGAGAGGGCTCGATCCCAGGAACCTGGGATCATGACCTGAGCCGAAGGCTTTAACCCACTGAGCCACCCAGGCACCCCAGGACTTTTTTTTATATATATACAAAATCATATCATTTGCAATAGAGGTAGTTTTACTTTTTCCTTTTGAATTCTGACACCTTTTATTTCTTTTTCTTGCCTGATTGCTCTAGCTAGGATTTCTAGTACTATGTTGAATAAGAGTGGTGACAGTGGGTATCCTTGTTTTGTTCCTAAGGGGAATCTTTTTTTTTTTCTTTTAACTAAGAATTTTATTTACCTAGTAGAAGGATCAGATTTGGGTTTTTGTTTGTTTGTTTGTTTACAGAGGCCTATATATTAAAGAAGAACTCATTCATCTACTACATAGACTTGCAGTGTGTAGAGTTTGACTGTATTTAGATTTGTCTTTTAATTACACCCATATATAGGAATGGCAGTAGAAAATTGAAACAGTAAAAGTAAGAAAATAAAACATTGTCCATATGCCCATTTTAAACATTTGGGTTTTTTTTTAGAAAATGCATTTTTCTTTTTTTTTTGCCTCATGAAACTATTATTACACTTAATGCACTTAGTATCCTACTATTTAAACTCAATATTATATGAGAAATTGGTGATTCTGTACATGGTATTTTTTTTGTTATTATTGAATGGTGACTTAGCAAAGGAACATTTTTTCTTCTTTTAGACATTTAAGTTGCTTCTGATTTTTAATAATACAACATTGAACACCTCTGTGTAAAAATCCTTATCTGAATTGCAGATGTCTTTAAGATAGGTGACCATAACCCCATCTCCCATCTAAACTGTTTTTGAGATCCTTGATACATGTTGTCCAACTGCTTTCCAGAAACTGTAAAATATGATATAAAGAAAAACATATACATATATATAAATGAAAAATACACATCAATGAAAACAAAACGTAGGAGGAATATAGAGGCAGCTATAATTCAACACAAGGACTCTGATATTCTGGTTTCCATTTACATCAGCTGGATGGTTAAAGAGCTTATCCAGAGTCTTCCCTTTTTTAGAAAGCATCATTATAATCTTATAGGATGACAATGAACCACTATAGGATCAAGACTACTTTTTACTTGAACTAGTTCACTAAAGCTTCTATAATATGAAAGCACACATGAAATCCTTAAAGTTTATAGTCTGCTGGGTTGAGAAGGAGAAATTTCAGTTTTCATATTGTCAGTCTCAAGCCTTTTCTGAAATTGGAAGTGACAGTCTAGCTATGTGTATATATTATATATATATGGAATGGAACCTGAGTCTAGTGCTAGGCTTGGGGAGTGAACTATTTTTTACCATAGATTAAGCTGAACTAGACCGTATGTCAAAAAAAGAGTCTCAATGTCAACTTAATCCATTGTCACAGCTGTAAAATGCTGTTTCATTATACAAGCAATTCCCTTGTGTATTCTCCTGACTTTCTGTGCAGCTCAACTCTATTTTAATCTGTTGTGGCTTTTCTCCCCTCTCTGGCAACTACCAGCATTTTGGAATCGTTAAATCTATTTGCTTCCAAGTCACCTGTTTGATATTTACACAAATTATGTAGATAAAGTAGGGATGAAGCACCAGCAGCAAGATGTACTTAAAAATAAATAAACAACAAAAACCCTTAAGAAGTAGCTATAAACAATGCAGAACTTTCCAGGACATTTTAATCATTTGCCACGGAAGTTGAACAAGTGGCTGAAAATCCCAAGGCCGACTGTGCAGTGTGTGCATATGCAGGAAAGGGTCAGATATAATGATGCTTGGGTGGCTTCCATACAGAAGTTGTGTTTGAATCCCCCAAGTCTTTTACAGATAAGCGTTTTCTGGATGTGACAAAAGAAAAGAAAATTTCCAAATCAAAATTCCCATTTGCCTTTCGGGGTGTTGAATTTTCTTCACATTTGTGCAATTAAGGGTTTTGCTGAGTGAGCTTAGGACTCTGTCCCTTTAAGTGTTTAACAGTAATTGGTTCATGTCCTAGTGTTCATTGAAAATCCTAGACATTTCATGTAAAATCTGCTTAATGAGGGGATGAATTTTTCATTCACATTAGAAAGCTCACTCTGACAAACAATTTCTAAATAAAACTTTGGCGACATGACATCCTACATTGGACCTGACAGAGAGGACAGGTGCATTAGAATATAACTGTATGGCGATCCTTCAAGCTGTCAGCCATGAATATTTTATTTCTTAATGAATCATCTTTGTGAAATGAACTTTCTTGTTGTAGTGTCAGTGCCATTTACAACAAAAAGCTGGCTCCTTTTAAAAGGTGAGCGCCATAAAGATGCTGATGCCTGCATAAAATGCTTAACCCTACCTGAGGTGTCGGGCACTTTGGGGCTCTGCATTTCCCTTCCCTTTCTGAAAGTGACTTGAGAACTCACTTCAGCTAGCATGACGGCATTGCGGGGAACACTTTCCCTTGGTTCACTGCTTCTCTTCTCGGAACTCAGATTCCAGGTAACCGCCCAGTGGCAGCCACTTTGGCCACTGAGCTCCCCTGGGTCCGAGGTGGCACTGCTGGTCTGCTTACCGTTTGGCGATCTGGCTTCCAGCAGGCCGAGACCCACAAGGTGCTCTTAGCAGGTGCTGACTGGCCGCTCCAGGCTCTTCCCAGCTCCCCCTCCTCTCGTCTGGGAGACCACTTGCGTTTGTTTGTTTCGAGGTTGGAGGAAGCTTTCATTCTGACAGTGGCTTAAGTGTCTCCCCACTCAAGAAGCCAAAACTTATTTTTATGTTGCCACTAAGAGCTTTCTGACATATCCGTGTGGCTCGGCATGGAATCCTTCAGCTCATCTCCAGACACAACATAGACAGCAGAATCTGTTCCCCAAAATAGCCCGCAGTGAATTCTATGCACTTCACCGCTAACTGGGCTCTTGGTATAGCTGTGAGCCGAAACTGATTTTCTTCCCTTCTCTTTCTTTCTTTCTTTCTTTCTGTCTTTCTTTCTTTCTTTCTTTCTTTCTTTCTTTCTTTCTTTCTTTCTTTCATGGTCTCAACTGAGTTCTGAAGACTGCCTAGCAATCCTGTTTACTGAGCCTGGTTTCTCTTTGGTTCCTCACAGTGGTTATTTCAAGCTTCTCCATGTTCCCCGAGCCCCATAATTTGCCACCTCTCCCAACTGTCTTTCCTCTGAGATCAAAGAAACCTCACTGGCCAGCCCCCAACACAATCCCCAAGTCCCTACCCTCAGTTCCCTGCAAAACCGACAAAATCCTCGCTTCCCTACCTTTCACAATAAAGAGAATCTCTCTCTGGATTCAATTTAGGGGTTGGGTGGGCCACCCTGTGCTGTGGACCCCACCTTCAGTCCTGCCCTTCAGGAATACAGCTTCATCAGTAAAGGGACCAGGATCTGTGCCGGGGATTGGCAAATTTCAGCCATTGTCTATTTTTATAAGTAAAATTATATTGAAATACAGCCACACTCATTTGCTTATGTTCTGTCTAGGGCTGCTTTCCTACCCCAACAGCAGAGTTGAGTATCGCGGGATTGTATGGCCCATAGAACCCACGATGTTTTCTCTCTGACCCTTTATAGAAAATGTTTGCCAACCCTGATTTATGCCCTGGGTCAGAAGCCTGAACCTTGCAAACTGGGCTCCCCATCTTCGGGTTTGCCATGAAACCCAAGTGGAGTCCGCGTGTCTCAGAGTAATAATTCTTGCTCTTGGCAGCTCACACTTCACTCTTGCAGCTTCGCATATACTTTAGTGCGCTGTAATAGCCACGAGAACTGGCCTGCGTCCACGTGGCTCCACGCAGGAAAAAAGCGGGCCAAGTCTGAAAGCTCTAAGCGGGCCCAGAGGAAATGGAATAAGCTAGAAATTTGTTGTTTCCTTTTCGTTAGGTTTAAGTGAGAATTGTGTTTTTTAGCAAACTCTCAGTGTGGGCAGGTGACAATTTTTGTAGGTATTTTTTCCCCTCCCTTTTAACTTGTGCAAAGGCAGCTCTGTGTTTTGTTCTATATTTTTTACAATAGCTGCCACTCCAAGGCTTAAAGACATGTTGTTCTCACCTCCAGTAAAAAGGGTTTCCTTTGCAGTCTCTGGAGAAGGTCCATACTATAGGATGAATTTTCTGTTACCTTCCACTGTTTACAAGTCACTGAAATCATTTGGATTAAATTAGAAAAGTAGATGGATACCAATTCATATCTCTTCTTCCAGCAGAAAAACGGATTTTTTTCTCACTCTCCCCCGCCCCCTTTCCTCAGTATTAGGAATTTTCTGAAATATGAAACCAAGTGACACAAAAGCATTGTATTATTAACAAAATTGTATCCAGGAGACACACACACACACACACACACACACACACACACACCTAAACAAAACCAATGTCATAGCCGTTTTGAAGCAAATGGACATACATAAACCCATATGCATTTGGTAAAAGAGAAAACATGCTATTGAAATGTGACTGCTTAAAAATGAAGTCACTGAAAATAAATACGAATGACTACAAATGGAAAGAAGTAACTAAAAACCCTCTTCTGACACTGTCATTTGACCTCCTGCTCGCTGTCATTCTTAACCCTTGTTTTCTTACTGAGTGTCCCTGCCACTGCCTGCGGGTCCTTGGAGGCTGCCCTGCCACCTGTGGTGAGGACCGCTTGTTCCTAGGTCTCTGCGGGAGCCGGGCAGGCCCCCTGGCTTCCCTGTGTGGTGCTGGTGTTTTCACTTCCCTTGGCAGCCAGCCGCCCTTGCTCCCTCTCTCTGGGTGAAGGGTGAACAGAGAGAGAGAGAGAGAGAAGAGCGCTGGTATCTGAGTTGGACTGCTCACACACCAGTATCTCCCAAACTCAGTCTTCCCCCAGACCAGCATCCAGATCAGGCCTGAGCTGATCATACCCATACCCCACCCACTGTCTTACCTAAATACGAACTTGAGCCTTGTTCAAGGTAACCGTGTATAGGAAATCCTGGGCTTTATGCTTTTTGGTCACTATTCGGTAAAATGCATTCATAGCTATTATCATACAGATCTCAGAACCTCCTTCCGCCAGGGCAAGGAACCCCTCTTTGGTTCTCACTGCTCGAGGCTTCAAGGGGGAGCACACAGTGGACCTCATTCTTTTAAATTCGCCATAAATCACAGATTGCCTTTCCCAAATCCCTCCAAGTGATTGCTAGTCTGTTTCAAAATTTATCCCAGGGGAGGAGTAGTTACAGTGGAATTTAGACATTTTTTTGCTCAGAAATGACATTATTTAAATCCCCTTTCTTAAAATTTCTTTTCTTTTTTCTTTTTTCTTTCTCCCCCGCATCCACCCTGGTTTTCACCCCTGTTATCCCATCCCATCTGATACCTGAATGTTATTTCAGATTTAGGACCTGTTATCTCTAAATCTCTGCGTAATGCTTCTCAACTGCCGCCTTTCTCCCAAGCTCGTGCATTCTCCTCTCCACCCCCAGCTCTGCAAGGACTCTTAAAGATTGCACTTCATTAAATTATTTTTATAATGAGTTCCTGTTACCAGGGAATACAGAGTTAAAAAGGTGATCTCACTAAAAGTAATTAGCATAAGACCTGCTGGACCCGTAGAAGTGACTGGATGGTAATCAATAGCAATATGATTACACCCATGCAGCAATTATAAATTATTTAAAACACTACCCCTAGGTTACTGACTAGTTGCCTTTAAATTAAATTCTCTGTCAATAATTGATGCAAAGAATTAATGTGAGAACACCTTCAGTTACTGAAACTTTTTTAAGGTGGCATAAAATATTGAACTGTTGCCCATCATTAGCAGTGAGGCTGTCTGTTTGCTGTAACATTCTTCTTTTCTAAATTGGTCAAGAAAGACTCTCAGATCTTGAAAGATGACAAATGATTCTGAATCCACGGTGGGATAATCTTGTAAGGACGCTGAAATGCCCAATAGAAATTTCATATATTAAGGCAAAAGAAAAAAAAATAACTTCTAAATAATAATTGATTTTATTTCTTAATCAATTTTAGCAAAGGCATAGGTACACTTGGGTTTGCTCGGTGGTTCTGTGTTTTTTGTTTTGGATTTTTTGTTTTTGGGGTTTTTAAATTTATTTTTTGTTTGTTTTGTTTTCGGGGTTTTTTGGCCTATGTTACTGTTCTTTGATATGATTACTGGGTTAGAGAAGTCTTTTTTTTTTTTTTTAAAGATTTTATTTATTTATTTGTCAGAGAGAGTGAGCACAGGCAGACAGAGTGGCAGGCAGAGGCAGAGAGAGAAGCAGGCTCCCTGCCGAGCAAGGAGCCCGATGCGGGACTCGATCCCAGGACGCTGGGATCATGACCTGAGCCGAAGGCAGCCGCTTAACCAACTGAGCCACCCAGGCGTCCCTGGGTTAGAGAAGTCTTAACTTGCTTGAGAAGACATGATCTATGATATTTAAGCAGTCAAAAATCCTTACAAAAAAATCAGGCCTGTAATAATATAAAAAAGTGTGCCTTTGACAAAAATGGGTTATTTTCTTTGCGAAATTAATGCCTCCTGTTTCTATCTAAACATTGTGTGCTATTGTTTCCTCTTCCACACTAATTCTTCACTAGCAATGAGAACAGTGGAATCTAGACAATTATACAAGACCTTCAAGGACGAGAAAGAAGTTGCCTATCTGGGACCCCTGGTTCCTGTCTGATTTCACCAGGCAAGGGAAACTCAGGGGATAGAAGTGATGCAAGAGATGAGCCAAGCTCCAAAGTCAAGAAAGTACTTCCTTCATTCACATATTCTAAGCCAGGCCTTATGCTTGGGTCCAGTGCCTGGTGAGATGCCATCTCTATCCTCAGGTACTCACGGCGGGTTAACAGGCAATACTCTGGATTTCTCCCTTGGAGACTAACAGGGAGACCCTAAGATTCTCTGCTACCCACAGCAGGGGCCCTCAACACAGACACTAAGGACAGAGAAGCTTCTAGAATCCCCATTTCAGCAGTTACCCGGGCAAAGAAGGAAGCTCTTCAGGCTGACAGGTGCCTCCCACACAAAGACACACGGAAGTGAAATGAAATGACTAGCCCTAAGACTCTAACTAGGAAAAAAAAAATAGGGGTCCCTCTTGACCATCCCATGCCTGAAATGAGGAACCACCTTTTCTTTTGTCTGTCAAGCTCCCAGCGCTGTTCTAGGCAGAGTCAGGGCATGAAAAATGTCAAGCCCTTGCCTTTCCCTTCTTGTATCTAATTTGAATATTTGAGGTTATCATAATGGGCTCACCATTGTCAGTATATTTCCTTTATTTTTGCACCATCTAGGTTAACTTCTCTCTTATTTTCTTTGGCTTCTTAAGAAACCATCTCCATGGTAAAGCAAATGCCAGGAATGGAGAAGGATGGGGTTATTGCCCAGACACTTTCTATCCCCTCCACTCCAAGCTCAGACTCATCTCCTGGTTCACCCCACACGGCTGCCGTATTCATCTGTGCTTACAGCCGTGGTCTCGCGTACAGTTCTGTTTTCTTCCCTGTCTGGGATATTGCTCTGTTTGGGACTCCCTTCTAATCCCAAAGGGCCATCCCTCCTATTCCAGAAAATGCCCTTCCCATATTACTTTTTAACGTAACTTTCCCTGCCTGTCTCAACGTCACCCATCATACTTTCTGTGGGAAGAGGAAACCAGAGTCAGAGAGTGTCTTCTGTTTCCCACCAACCCAGAACAGAAGATTATCTAGACAGGTATTTCGAGCTGATGCACAATATTTTCCTTGGCGAATTTGCCACTGGCTGAGCAAGATGTCTCGTTGGTGATCTAGTAGAATAACAAGGACTCCCGAGTGCCACAAAATAATTTCTCCGGTTGTGGCAATTTTATATATTTACTTTACATTCCCCAGTTCAATTCTGTCTTCTAATTGAAACACACACACACACACACACAGACACACACACATCCACGTACATAGTTAACTGTTGTGCTGTTAGGTTAATAGGATCCTCTGGATTCAAGCCTATCAGAGTTCCTTTGCCAACTCTAACCTGGTAAACGACACCCTTGCCCTCACCAGATGCACTACTGAATGCCAGACTTCCTGGCTTTCGATGGGGCTTAAGCACGTAGAGAGTAAAGCCATAGACTGTTTTGTTTCGTTTGTCTGCTTGGGGTCTAGGTTGTGTTTTAGGTCAACATTTCTACCAGTTGGATGTGCATGGACTTTGGAGACCCAACTCTCTGTTCTACCAAATTTGCAGTCCAGCCTGAGTCTAATTTTTAACTTGAAATTATTGTCTTCTTGTCATTTCCATGAAGGAAATTGGTTCACGGGCCCAGGGAACAGCCTGGGGCTCACTCACACCTGCCCAGCCCGTAGTGTGCTTCTCAAGACTGATGGGGAAGCTGTGGGAAGAACAGAGAGGGTGGAAGGCCACGCTAGAGCCGAACAGGTTGGAGGAAGAAGACAGGGTTGAAACTGTGCCTAGCAAGTGTTTACAAGCACCTGACATTGACCTTCAGACCCTAGGATGGGGCGGCTTTGGTTTCCCACATTGCAGCTCTTTTGAGAAAAACGGTGACTAACCAGCACAGTGCGTAACTCACTTCTCAGAACTTTCGATCAGAAATTATCTGATGACTGGACCAATTCTGATCACCGCTGTTTGAGCAGACCCACCCAGGCTCCTCAGCGGCGAGGCGTGCAGAAGACCGAGATCCTACGCATCCTCGCTGCGGCCCAGGGCGCCTGCGCTTCCCACCACGCACCAGGCACCTGTTTACGAGAACTCACTGGGGTTCTAAGTATGTGTCTTATCTGGGCAGAATGATCAGGAAAATAAATGCACTGGTTTGCCTTAAATGTTTCCATCATGAGGGTAGTTATTAGCCATGTGCTAAAGTGTAATATCCGCTTCTCCAAACCACATTTCAGCGTTGATAGCATCACTGGATTGAGAACACTTTTAAAGAGCCGGACTTAACCAATTAAGAGAAATAAAATCTGCCTGTTTATCAGTGGGTTTGCTTTACTTGCCTGTGGGCTTCTCTTCTTTTCTCAGTTAAGTGTTATTTACCGGAGGACCCAAGTTTCAACGCACGCTATGTCTCCCTTTCTGGTTCCTGGTAGGCTGGAAACGCGGTGGTTCACCGAAGTAAAGTTGTATGTTGTCTTAGTTGAGGCCAGGCCTCGTGGCACTGCCTATCCTGTCACATGGTGCTGGTGGCAGCTGCCTTGCTGTCACCACAAGGCTTCCATCCTGGGGTTTCTGCTGCCCTTTCAGCCCACCGTGCTGCCGGCCCTGCACCGTACACAGGAGGAGGTCTGCTCCCCGGTAAAGTGTAACAGGGGGCATTTGGAAGCTATCCCATTTTTGAGACACTGCCCAGTTTGACCCAAGCAAGTCATCACTGTTACTGAGTTAAACCGCTTCTACTCTTTCGTTCTTATCCCACCGTTCTTTTAAAAAGTGCATCAGCCAATGGATGGAAGAACACAAGACTTCAACATACAACGTTCTGGTAAATTCAGGGATTCTAGCAAAAATAACTTTCTGAAGAACCATGTCGATTGATTCATAGTACCTGGCTCTGTCAAGTTCAATGGCATGCTCTCGTGTCAGGAAGCCGATAACCACAGTTCAGAAAAACCTCGATCTTGTTTTCACATTACCCCTGCGTTCTCTTTAGGAAAAAAAAAAAAAAATCACCTCATGAATTTGGTCCTAACAATAACTTAACATCCTAGGCCATAGATATCTGATTTGGTGCTTCCTTTAAGAAAACAACAGCTATCAAGCTGGTATAAAAATTCTTTTTCACAGATGAGTAATCACCAAAGATATTTCTGAAAGGACACCAAAGATACACAGGCAGTTGTTCTTTTTTAAAAAGTTAGGAACATTGTGTTTTATAAGAGAAGGAAATAGAAATACTGCTTGCCCCCCCCCACCCAAAAAAAGGCATGCTAAGTTACATTTTAAACATAATTACTTCCAGGGGCGCCTGGGTGGCTCAGTGGATTAAAGCCTCTGCCTTCGGCTCAAGTCATGGTCCCAGGGTCCTGGGATTGAGCCCTGCATTGGCCTCTCTGCTCGGGGGAGCCTGCTTCCCCCTCTCTCTCTGCCTCTCTGCCTGCTTGTGATCTCTGTCTGTCAAATAAATAAATAAAATCTTTTAAAAAAATAAAAAATAAAAATAATTACTTTAAATGGGTAAGCATGTACTTACCCATTTAAAAAAAAAAAAAAAAGTCACCAAATTGTTTTCATAGACCCACTTGGTCATCCTCAGAAATGAGAGCTTAGAAAAGGATTATGCAGTGACTGGTTTCCGGAAGCCACTTTGCCTTCACAAAGTTATCACAAGCGGGCTGGGGCTGCCAGCGGTAGTAACAAAGTAACAAGAACTGGGCCCTTTAATCTGTGCCCTGCGCATCAGCTATCACACTAAAGGGCCACCAAAGTCTTGCAAGACCCAGGTTGCTTCCTAGGCTTCTTCAGGTGAAGAAGAGGCTGATAATTCACTTGCTCAAGGTCACACTGCTCAGGAGAAGCAAAGCCATGCCAATGATCTGGGACGCCTGACTCCTGAGCCCGTTCTTTTTCCACAAAGCATGATTTACTCGAATAGTAGCTATAAAGCAATCTCCTAAGTCATCTTTTTTTTTTCTTTCTTTATTTATTTGAGAGAGAGAGAGAGAACATGAGCAGGGAGGGCAGAGGTGGGGAGAGAGAGAGAGAGAGAATCTCAAGCAGACTCCAGGCTGAGCACTGAGCCCCACGTGGGGCTCAGTCTCATGACCCTGAGATCACAACCTGAGCTGAGACCAAGAATCGGACGCTTAACCGACTGCGCCACCCAGGCGCCCCAATTTCATAAGCAATCTTAAGATAAAACCTCCAAGCGCTTTGGTGGATTGGATTCTAAGCCTAAAACATAAAGTATGTTTTATGAATGTAAAACTTGACCTGTCCAGTGACTCTCGTGGCCAGTGTGTAAGGTGGTGGTGGGGATAATATTTATACACATGTATGCTTGTATAATTGAGTTGCATTTCTCAGACCATAAAGTTAACATAATTTAATTATACTGTTTTCTGGATTCCAACAAATGTGCATATGGACACACCACCGTTCAAATGTAGAGTGCTCCCCTAACCCCAATAAATTCCATCATTCTTGTTTCCTGAAAATCCCTCCACTCTGGAGGCAAACACTGTTGTGTTCCTATCACCATTTGACTTAGTCTTTACCTATTCTAGAACTTCATTTAATGGAAATCATACCTCTTCTTTTTCATCTGGATCCTTTTGCTTGATGCTGTATTTTGGAGATCCATCTACGTTGATGTGCTTATCAGTAGTTTTTTTTTTCCCCCCAATGCTGAGTAGTGTGCTGTTGTGAAAATATCCCACAATTTATTTATCCATGCACCTGTCAGTTAGGACAGAGTCCTTTCTGTTTTTTAGCTATTTTGAGTAAAGCTGTTGTGAATATTCTTGTATGAATCCTTTACACTTTTAAATTTTTATTTCTTTTTGAAAATAAAAGTGTACAATGGTTGCTTCTCAGGGCATGCATGTGCAACTTTTTAAGATGTTGTCAAGCCATTGTCTAATGTGGTTTTATCATTTTAGACTCCCACTGGAAGTGTGTGAGAATTTCTGTCGCTTCACATCCTTGCCAATACTTGGTATTTTCAGTCTTTTTAATTATAGCCATTCTCGTGGGTGTGAAATGATATCTCTTGGTTTGATTTTACATTTTCCTGATGACTAATGCCTCTTTTTTATGATCTCATTAGCCAGTCATGTTTTCTTTCTGTGAAGTGATTATTCACATATTTGGCCATTTTTTTTAAATGTGTTGTTTCTCCTTATATTATTGAGCTATAGAGCTTCTTTATATATATTCTGGATACAAGTCTTTATCAGATAGCATTGTGAATTTTCTCATCTGTATTTTCTCTATTCCTTCCTTAATGATGTCTTTTGAAAAGCAAGCCATTTTAATTTTGATAACGTCTGGTTTATCTTTTTCTTTTATGGTTAGTGGGTTTTTGTTGTTGTTCTAATAAAATCTTCACTGATCCTATGGTCACAAAGATGTTTTCCTATTTTTTTTTTTCTAGAAGCTCCACTTTGTTTTACATATAGGTCTATCTTCTATCTCAAATTAATTTTTGTATATGGTGTGAGGTAAGGGTAGAAGTTTATCCCCCCCCCCAAATGGACCTCCAGTTATTGCTTCTACCCCATTTGTTGAAAGACTGATCTCCTTATTGAATTTCCTTGGCTCTTTCGTCTAAAAATCAATTGACTATATATTTGTGCATCTATTTCTAGACTATTGTACTCCATTGATCTATGTTTTTTCTTATGTCTATATCTACTTTATTGATGACTGTGAATTTACAGTAAATGTTGAAAGTAGGTAGTATAAGGATTGCAGTCTTGTTCTCTATTTCAAGATTGTCTTGGTATTCTAATTACTTTGGCTTTCTGTTCAAGTTTTAGGGTCAGCTTCTCAACTTCTCTTAAAAGCCCTGCTGAGATTTTATTTGTATGGTATTAAATATATACTGATCTTTTTGAGGAGGATTGGAATCTTCACAATATTGACTGTCTTAATCCATAAACCTGTATCTCCCTATTTATTCGGGTCTTCTTTAATTTCTCTCAGTGATGTTTTATGATTTTCAATATAGAGGTCATGTACCTTTTTATTTACTCTTAAACCTTTTGCTTCTTCTGCTATTGTAAATGATATTTTAAAGTTTGTTTTTTTCTCTCTCTTGCTAATATGTAGAATACAATAGATTCTAGCAAGATGGTCTTATATCCTGTGACCTTGAAGCCTATTAGGGTTTTTTTTTTTTTTTGGTTTTTTTTTTTTTACATTCCATAAGAATTTCTACATCTTGGAACAGATAAGTTTACTTCTTCCACTGGCATTTTTACCTTGTTTCTTTTTCTTATGTTAATGCACTTGTAGAGTCACTAGGAATGTTGAATAGACATGTAGAGAGGAGACATCATTGCCTTATTTAGTATTTTTCCATTAGGTATGATGCTAATTGTAGACTGTACATGTTCCTCATTAGATTGAAAACTTTGTATTTATTTCAGTTTGCTGGGCGTTCCATTATAAATAGGCAGTTGTGCATATTTTACCTTCTTATTTTTTACCTGTGTATTAAAGGTAGTTTAGCTCCTTGGTAGAAGGGGTCGGTGCGGGGGACCTAGCCCCAGATCTTTGAGCGGCCCACAAACACAGCCAGCAGCAAGTAGCTTACTTCCTCTGTGAACCAGTTTCCTCATCTTTTAACTGGAAAATGTCCACAAAGAGCTCACATAGTTACTGACATACAGTGAGCGCTCTGTAAATGTTAGCCAGTCTTTTAATATGGCATTTATGGGAGAAAACGGAGTGTATATTCCAGCATCATGAAAAGCAGCTGTCCTGAACACTGAGAACATGAGCCCTGCTGGCCACTGGCAGTCGCAAAGACAAGATAAAATCACTGGCTTCTGGAAATGATCTTGGTAGACCTTTACAGATACCCCCAGATGACGCTAGTTTTTCACATTCCACTTTTCTAGTTTTAAAAAGTTTAAGTAGATCTGTGTGATCCATGTAGAATTATATGCAAACCAGCATTCAGATGAAAATCTTTTATATTTGTTCTGTAGCTTGGAAAGCTAGTGCATGGTCTGTTTTATTCCACTGGCTCCTAAGGTTCAGGTATTAACATAAATACAGCCCATTAACACTTGTTCCTTTCTGTCAGGACATAAATTAAGTCTGCAGGTGTTCCATGAAGCTGTACCCTTGGTACTAATTAAGCCTTGATAATTAGGTTTGTTAAATTCAGGACTTTAAGCTTATATTCCCTCTTTGGGCTACCAAAACGGAGATGTGCAACATAAAAGCCCTCCCCCCACCTTTTTAATTTTTTTCCTGCAGAGAGCTTTGCTGCTCCTTCTCCATTTTATTCCATTCATATTAGTATTAGTGTGAGTATTATTAGTATTATCATTAAAATGAAGAAGAAGTCAGTAACAAACCCTTCACCGTTGTGCAAATGCTGGGTATAAATATTGAAGGAGATCTGTACATTTGTTTATGATGAGATTAAAGTTTTTTCTTCTCCTGTTTTGTGTCAGCTCAGACACTGAAGTGGAAAGTTTCCAGCCTGGCTTGCCCATATGCCAAACATGCCCAGATCGGTGCCTCAAACCCCAATGAACTGTCACTTAAGAATGTACGTTACTATCATTAAAAACTCTGCATGTAAGGAGCTCAACACTCAAGTAATAGATGCTCGGTTTTTTTTTTTTAATTTCCTGTAAAAATGAGACATTTTATTAATAGGAAGGTAGAATTTTAAAATGAAGAGCTCCTGGAGCAGTACCTGTTCCCACTGGAGTTTCCGGAACAGAGATCCTTGTTTGGAGCACCAGGAGAATATTCTGAGGCTGTCAGGTTATTTGTAACCAGTACACAAACCACAAAATCATCTAATCAAAATAGATTTTCTCTTCAGTTCATCTTTCCTCTTTGGTTGCTTTATAAATCTTATTACTCATCAGATCCGATGTTTGGCTTGTGCCATTTTTCATTTTGAATAAATGGAATCATAAAAACAACTCCATTAGCGCTGCTTTCAATAATATTCATGGTGCTCATGCTACCCTATTAGTCTCTCTTCTTTTATTTCAAGGATATTAAATAAAATTATACTTTTAATCAGGAGCATTTAAAAAAAATACAGTGTACACTGCAGGAGATTGCCATTAACACAGACCCCGTTGTGTGTTTTCTTTGGCATTTTCTTCCCAAGAAGCCTGGTGATTAATCTCTCCAGAAAAGTACCAGTTTTCACAAGCGTTGATATCCTGAAGCTTCAAAGAACTCATTCGACAGAAGGAGCCACCCCTCTCTTTTCTGACTCTTTTCTGTGACTTTGCTCACAGCCAGAAGCCCTGCTTTCTCCTTCAAGCACAGTGTTCAAAGTCCATCTTCAAAGTCCCAAGTGCAAAACTCCCAGACTCCTGGGCTTCCCCCAGAGGATGGTAAGAAAGGGAGAAGACCCAGAGATGCAGAGATGAACTTTGAAGGAGCCATTCTAGCAATAATCCAAAGGCTTCCCTTTGTTTTGCTAAATGTGGGAGGGCAGCAGACCAGGGGGTGTGTGTGTGCAGGGCCGGACTGTTGAATCAAGGCTGTAGAGTAGCTCACCTGTTAGGGAGCGGGGGTCCTGAGGTCCCTGTTGTGATGGGAACTGGGCATTTTTGTTGGAATTATTTCTTCCTTTTCCTCTTCGGTTCTCCCTCTTCTTTGTATGTCCCTTACCCATCCTCCCCAAGCCCCGGCCAAACTAGCTGACCATCCCTGTGCCAACCCCCCCCCCCCCCCGCCCCAGGTACAGTATGATGCTGTCCCTGCTGGGTGCACTGCAGGGAAAGCAGGAATCCCCCCTCTCTCACTTGCCACCCTGAGCCAGGATGCAGCAAGCAGTGTCTCTCTGCCAGTAACTTTTGGGGAGGCCGGAGCAGAGAAGGAGGTGACGACCTCTTGGTGTAGAGCTGCGTGTTTGCCGCCTGTCTCAGGGCTGGCTGGCTGTCCATCCTTCTAAGTCTTACGGGAAACACCAGAAATACTATTCCTGATGAAAATCGGACAGGCTGGCAGCACATCTAGCTGTGTTCGAGGCAGTCTTGCCCGTTCTGTGCTCTCTACTCTACCCTGTCAACAGCTGAGCCTGTTCCTTTGCAATAAAACCCCACCACATCCCTTTGTATCTTTTTTGGACCTGCTTCTGCACTGCATAATTGATATTACGGGGAGGAAAAGTGCTCTGAGTAATATTATTCACCGAGTGAAGAGTCACCGCTGATTAATTACCTCAAGGACGAGGGGATGGCGACTTTTTTCTCTTCTCATTGGAAGCCCCTTGCCTCCCGCAGCTGCATGTGGGACAGGGAGGGAAGGCCAGGGCTAAGAGGTGGGCGAACAGCTGGGGTTAAGGCATTTCAAATGTCAGGCAGCCCATTGGACTGCGACATATCAGACCTTCCCCGTGACTGCAGCGCGAGCCTGGGCCAAGGCTATGCCCTGAGCAGAAAATCTTACACCAGCTTCCAAACGTTCTCTCCGTGTCTTGGGCTGTAACCCGCAAGCTTTGGCTAAACCATCAGGCCCAGCTCTGCGGGGGCTGTGGGACCAGAGCAGCTCAATATTTCCTGCTTGGTGAGAAAGGCCAGCTCTTTTCTTAGTGGGAATCCACTTTCCCACCCACTGCCTTCTAAGAATGAAAGCAAATCTCTTGTGCTTTTTTTTTTTTTTCCTCTCCAGTTTCAGCCTTGATCTGCATGGTTGTTTCTGCCCCTCCATCTCTCCATCTCATGTCAGCCTCCCAACTGAGGAATAAGCGAAGAATGAGTAGGGACTAGACAGTGTCTCCCAGGGCCTTGCAGAGCATGAATCCCTTCTGGGTCAGGGCTTAAAAGTTCTGTTTGCCCTCTGGAGCGCCCCCCCACCCAAGACACTTCACTCGGGGCATACAGCCTCTTCAGAGCGCCTTTCCTCATCCTTCATTAAATGAAGGCAGAGGGGTAGGTCACCTGTAAGTTCCTTTCTTCCTAGTCATGCCAGTAGAGCAGGGCATTTGTGATGTAATTTGCCAAGTGTGATAATTATTCATTCAACAAACACTCATTGAGAACCTCCTGTGTGCCAAGAGAGCTGCTGACCCCGAGGAGAATAGATCTGCAAGCCAGAGCATAGAAAACAGGTTTGGCACAGAATAGAGGGAGGCTCTGTGAACCCGGCTGGTGGGGCACCAAACAGCCTGACACACGTGCTAAGCTAGATGCGGAGGAAGCACAGAGAAAGACTGGTCCTAGCCCGAGCTCTCGGCCCTTCATGGAGTTGCACAAGAAAATAGACTTACGTGGGAATTTCTTACCTGCTTCATTAGCTTTTGAACAAAGGGGAAAAGGGAGGGAAGAAAGATCAGTAATGACCAACATTAATTTATTATTATTATTATTATTTTTTAAGATTTTATTTATTTATTTGACAGATAGAGAGATCACAAGTAGGCAGAGAGGCAGGCAGAGAGAGAGAGGGGGAAGCAGGCTCCCTGCTGAGCAGAGAGCCTGATGTGGGACTCGATCCCAGGACCCTGAGATCATGACCTGAGCCGAAGGCAGCGGCTTAACCCACTGAGCCACCCAGGCGCCCCTATTATTATTTTTTTAAGTATTGAAGCTTTTTTTTTTAAATAGTAGATACTTTATTCTGAAAGCATTAAATTCAGAAAACATAAGCCTATGCTAAATGTTACATCAGTTTTACATCAGTTGCTTCTCTGGCTCCATTGACATTCGCTGGCAAAGAAACTCAGCTTTATGCTTCTTTGCCTGCTTCCCCTTCAACCCCAGCCTTGGGAGGTAAGGATATGGTCAGTCTCTCTGGTGTGTCTGAGGATTCAAAGAAGTGTGGAGGGGGCTTACCACATCACCTGGCAGGTGGTTATTAGCCAATAATTTCTCAAAACTTCCTAAGTCAGTAAGTACCTCTCACGAATGTAAAGTCAGTAAGTACCTCTCACGAATGTATGCATCGACTTAACCAGCAATGCCATCCACACCTTTTATGCTGCTGCCCATTCCTGTGTCGCCTGGCTGTGGTGCGGTGGGGCCTGGCGGCTAATGGGGCAAAGAGAACAGACCCACAGAGTTAAACCTAGCTCGAACCCTCCCCACCCCACTTATTATTCACTCTGAGAGCTTCTTTTCTTTAACTGCAAAATGAGCTTGATAGTAGCAAGGATACAGAAGAGTGGGATAATGGTAATGACAGGAACAATGACAATTATAACGATGGCAGCATTGACCACATGGTACCTCGGGTTCCCATCATGTGCCAGGAACTGGGCCTGTTCCGTTTAGTTCTTGGAGCTCTGTGGGGCTACCGTCATTCCTTATTTACAAAGGAGGAGCTGAAAGAACCAAGTAGGTAACCTAAGTCATTTTCTGCCAGTCACGGAGCTGAGGAGTGGAGATTCCCCGCGTCTGGCAAATGGTCCAAACCCAATAGCTCTGATTGTTCCATCAGTAACACCTTTATCTTATCATCAACATTATCTCTGTCCTGAGAGTAGTAGGGACCCCCACTGATGACAGCAAAGCGGGAAAACCCTTCTGTTAAAAAAACAAACAAACAAAAAAAACAATCACCAAACTAGCAACAGATACAAAGTTGAACACTGGTGTTAGGGCTTTTCTTGAAAGCAGAAGTTACCAGCTAATAGGCACTTCAATGTCATCACTTAGATGATCTCATAAATGTTTTCTCTGGGTGGGAGAGTTGCTAAGAAGGTAAATAATTCCTTTGCCACACATTTGGCCTGCCTTCCAGGTGTTTGTACTATGATTACAGTGACAGTATCTTAACCACCCAGTCCAGGACCTTTTGGAGAGAGCACGGGGACAATGGGCATAAGTTAGGACACCTGGTCATCCTAACTATGACCCATCCTACTTTCTAAAATTCTGGGGTCTTTGCATCTGGCCTTTCTGTCAATCTTTGGTCCTACTCTAGTGAATCCTTCTCAGTTGAGTAGGGGCAAGGGGAATAACCATCTTTTTCGTCTTTAAAAAAATAATAATAATCACATCTCTTTCCTGCTTGTTGCTCCCATTGATTCTCTGCATTATATCTGTACATTCTACCCTACCTCCCAACTGAGTAGTACCACATCCTGGAGTGTCGTCATAACTGCATAAGATAAAATATATTGTCATCCTCTGCTGCTTTTAACCAGAACTGTGAATCACTGAGATGTGTATCTTTGGGGTCATTTGGAAATACTGTGTATTGAGGTCGTCCATGGCCCTATCCTATGACCAACCCTCTCTGATGGGTTGTACCCTCGGTCACCAAAGTGCTCCTCTAGGCGTGAGGTTGATGGCAGGCCCCAGGAGAGGAGAAGAAGGACTAATTGCTTGCTGATTTCACTTAAGTGTTGGGTCCACATATATTTGCTTCCAACTTGAAGAAAATCTGAGATAGGAAAATTCTGATATAAAAGAAAGAAACAAACAAAAAGAAGCCAAGCAAATAGACTGTTAATGGCCCCCAGAAAGAATCCTTCCATTAATAAAAAGGAGAGGCCATGAACTTTAAGATGTCAGTCACCTGAATGCAAGAAGAACAGGATTCATTTTTAAAAAGATGTCTTAGGAACATAGGCCAAGGAGCTCTGAATTTCAAATGTTAGTTGTGTAGGAGAAAAAAAAGTTTTCCTCAGTTCTCTGAGGGTCCCTGGCTGGGTCTGAAAATTAAACTGAAAAACATAGGTCAGCGAGCGAAAGACATATAGATTTATTTAATATAAGTTTTATGTGACATGGGAGCCTTCGTAAAGGAACAGTTAGACCTGGGAATTTTCATGGTAGATCTGAGGAAGAGTGGGCAAACGTGGACGAGTATGGATGGTTGAGGAGTGTGAAGTAAGTGTAGTAAACTGGTGGAAAATGGCGAGTCCTGCTTTTTTCAAAATTCTTTGTCTTCAGAGATAAGGGTGTTCTTTTCTTCTGGGTTTAGGGAGGGCACTTCTCACATGAGAGTTTTATGACCTCTTTCAGGATAGAAGAGCAAGAGAAAGTCCCAGGAACTTTCCTGTTTCTGCCATTTTGTCAAACTCCTTCAGCTTAAATACTCAGTATTGCAAAATGCCATATTTTGGGGGAGCTTGTCCTGAACCCCATCCGTTGCATCAAACACATTTCCACCCAGAGTGTCAGAACAAGTTATCGACCCAAGTTGTTAGTTGGAATGCCCCCAACTCAGCCATCCCAGACCCCTCCTCCCATCCCTTAGTCAACTAAAGAATGGAGGTCCAGAAAGGAGAAAAAAGTTTTTGTGCTAGGGACTTGGTGGTGATTCAGTAAATGCCTGTGGGATGGGAAGATAAGTGAGTGGGTGGGTGGATGGATGGATGGATGGACAGACGGACGAGTGAACGAGTGAATGAATGACCTGGGCTGCAGTAGTTCTTTCGCCTTGGTTACAGGCCTTGGGTAAGCTCTGGAGTCTGAGGCGAATCCCACGTAAGTCCTGGAAACCAAGGATTCCTCAGCAAAGCTTCAGCCACCTAGGGAGAGCTAGAGTAACAGCAAACCAACCTTCCAGGTGAATCCTGTCCTGGGGCGTTTTGGAACACAGCTATTTTGTCTCCACAAGGGAGGAGCAGGAGGAAGGACAGAATTTTGCTTCAGAGGAAAGCTTCTGGGCCTTGAATGAGGTGACTTTGTGACTACTGTGTAAGCCCAGCAAGAAGGGCTCTGTGAAGTGTCAACGTGGCCTGATAAGGACTTCCTCTAATGCCCCACCGCAGGCTGGAAGTCTCTCCAGAGGAGGTCCCTCCGGGCCCCTCCGGTCCCGAGCCCCGCGGTGGGCTGTATGCCTCCTTGGCCCCCATCAGCTGTCCCCTACGGAATCAGGCCGGTTTACGAGACATGGTCCAGGGCTTCCCGAGAGACGCAGAATACAGTTACGTCTCCCAGCGGATGAGGGAAAATCCTGAAGAAATGCTTCGGGAAAGACAGAGGTTTCATTTGGCTCCGGGTCTGCGAAGACGCGGGAAGGAGCGGGTTCCCTCCTCTGTGAGGGCGCCTCCTTCAGCCTCCCGGCTCCCGCGGCTCTGCTGGGACAAGGTCCCCTGACCTTTTGTTACCTTTATTACCCTACGTGTTCTGTTCACGCACTCAAAACCAGCACTGAATGAAACCAGGAACCATAGGATGGTACGTCAGAGTTGGTGGCGATCTCGTGTGTGTGTGTGTGTGTGTGTGTGTGTGTGTGTGTGTGTGAGAGAGAGAGAGAGAGAATAAACAAGGAAATAAGTGCACAGATGAGCCATCAGCCATCGGCAGTGCTTGTAAGTGCAGTTTAGGAAATAAAGTTGGGCAGTAGTGCCCGGGGCATTACTTCAGTTGGGGTCTGGAGGGCTTCTCTGAGGAGGTTACATTTCACCAGGACAGAGGATGACATGAAGCCTGTACAAGGGAGACAAGAGAAGACCAGTCGCCAGAGAAAGAGGGGACAGCCGGGGCTGAGGCCCGGGGCAGGGCCGGGGCTGGTGTATTTACAGACCCAAGGGGCAGGAGGCCGGACACAGGGAGGAGGCGAGGAAGGAGAGGCGCCTGAGAGCCTCGTGAGTGCGGACTGTGCATGGCTTCAGCATCGCAGGCCTTGGGAAGGGATTTGGTGCTGGTTTCCGGCGTTCCATCAGTCTCACCGAACCCTGGCATGCTAACCCTATGGACCTTTGTAGTTCCCAAATTCCAGGGTAACCAGGCTCCCCAACCCCCAGGTCCCCAAGGCCCGAACTACTCTGAAGGCTCAGTGTGTAGCTGCTTCAGTCGTTCAGAGACAACAGAATCCCCTTTTACCTCACCTTTATCCCGTCTGGCCCACAGGTGAAGGATGGGCACGCTGTATACGTCGAGATGCCCAAGGGGGAAAAAATGGAAAATCCAGATCCCCTTTGGTAAGAGTGGCCTTCGAGCCTCGTGTGCTCTCTGTTCAGCTGTTAAGATTGTTATTAAACTTTATGGACCATAAACCCCACGGCAACAAGGAGAGTGAACATCCATGCTATTACAAGAATGTCAAAACAGGAGCCATATTTCATGGCCTGAAAAGTACGCACGGTTGGCCTCCCGCAAGCCTGGAGTTGCCTCCTGACGGGTTTTAACCCTCAGCCTCTCTTTTACCTCTGAGTGAGACAGTTGGTGCGGAGGCTTTCTGGAAATGACACTCCTCTTCGATGGAATGCCCTTGCAGAAATCTAGGCAGAGGGTCCAGCTTCTGAAGGGATGGGATCTTGACATTCCCTAACCTCTGTGCCCATCCCGCCAATATATTTCTGACCAGGAGTGCGTAGTCCGTTCTCCCAAAGAAAACACGTGCCCCCTGTTTTAAATGAAGCACGTGAATGGTTCTACACCCCGGCTCAGCCCGCATGCGAAGAGGCAGGCAAAGGAGGGTGTGGGAAGATGCCAGGCATGTCCGAAGCCAGTAACTAAGTGTCTAGGCCAGGAGAAGCATGGCCCGGCACCTGGTGTGTTGCATGTATATCTCTAAGGCATTCATTTGGCAAAACAGGAGATGAGCTAATTTTCATGTTATTTCTTCCCAAGTTTCCCTGGTCCCTCTCAGGTCCGTGCAAGGATGAAATGCCATCTGATTTGGCATCGGGATGCAGTTGTGCAGAGTATGCTTGTATTTTATTTAATCCCCAGGAAACCCAGATACCATGAATTTATGTTATCTCTCTCGTGTGTTTGTTTGCCTTTGGGTATGTGTACCTGCCCTTGGTGGTGTTCCAAATGCTCCCCCTGTCCTTGGGGATGAAATTCCTCCACGCCTTCGGAATCAGGTGGAGACAGGCAACTTGCTCTGGCCAAGGAAGTGTGAACGCAGGTGTCCCGCCAAGGAGCGTGTTTAAAAGCCAGGATGTGGGGCACCTGGGTGGCTCAGTCTTCAAGCATCTGCCTTCGGCTCAGGTCATGATCCCAGGGTCCTGAGATTGAGCCCCATATAGGGCTCTCTGCTCAGTGGGGAGCCTGCTTCTCCCTCTCCCTCTGTCCCCCAGCTCGTGTTCTCTCTCTTTCACTCTCTCCATCTCAAATAAATAAAATCTTTAAAAAAAAATAAAAAGTAAAAGCCAGGATGTGGGGATTCGATGCTTTCCTCTAAGAGTAGAATCATGGGGTCACTTGATTAGATGGATTCTCCAGCATCCAGGGTCCCTGAGGGACTAAGAGTCACAGAGCCCCCTGCCAGCCTCTCCTGGACTCGTAGTCTGAGCAAGGATTAAGCTTGTGCCGTCTTAAGCCTCTGAGCTACGGGAGCTGTTCCTTGCTCAGCAGAACCTTCGTCCTGACTGGAGCAGGGCTCCCATTTCCTGGGACAACAATGTATTGAGGTCTTCCATGCTCATAGCAAAAAAGGATGATTTTCTTCCAAATAAAGTACATTACCCTTCATAACGACCTTTCCTTTCTCTTGGTAGTATAGGCTCATCCACCCCTGCTTTCTGTGAGGACACGAAAGTGCCAGAAAGGACAATGGCTCAGAGACAGAGGTAGGAGGAGTGGGCAGCTCTTCAGGCATTGCGTCGGAATTCAACTCTTGGGAGCCCTTCTCCCTGCCTGCAGCGTCTGTCTCACAAGGCACTACCGCGTTCATTGTTCTTAAGCTCAGCATGTGCCACGGTCACCTTAGTGACGCCTGTTCCATGTGCGCAGAATCAGCCCCTGCTTCCAAGGATTCTGAGTCCGTAGAGAAGAATGGGGCCTGCAAGTCCGGATGAGGAACAGGCTCCCCATCCTGGGCTGTGGGCCTTGCACTGTCAAGCGGTCAAGTTTTCCAATGGCTCTGAGCTCCGTTTCCTCACCTGTGAAATGCAGGTGGCACAAGGATGGCTGGCCGGCACACAGCGCGCAACCCATGTCTGCTGTCGTCTATCCAAACCGAGCCATCGTTCCTCTTTGTTTTGTCGTGCACAGTGGTGACAATGGTGGTAATAGCGGAAGACTCCCTGTGTGCCTGGGAGTTGTACTCTGCGTTTTACCTGCGTTGTCCCACTGAATTCATGCACTAATGCCATGAGGCGGTCACCGTCATTGCCCGCATTTTGCACGTGGCAAGTCTGAGGCTCGCAGAACTGGCCCTGGGGTCGCACAGTTGTTGGGTGGTCATTTGCAGGGTTTCTCTTCTGTACCTTCTCCTGAAACTGCTTCCTGAAATGCCCTCGGTTGTGTTACTGGTGACCAGGAAACAGGTTTCTGTCCCGTTCCATGGTGCCTTGGGGAAGAGGCACCCAGCAGGAGCACACCCCCAGCACCGTAATGCAGCCTGACAGTCCAGGGGGAAAAACACCTTGTAGAATTTCATTTCTTATCATTTTATGCCCCCTTTAATTTTCATTTAAGTTCCCCTCCGTAAAAGGCAGTCCCTTTGGCTCTCGTAAAACTTTATAGTCTTTACTTGTGACTAGGCAATGGTACAATTGATTCCCTAAAACCAACTTCGAGTCAAGTTATGTAATTAGCCAATAAGGGAGGCCAAGACAGGAAGATGCACAAGGCTCCCCCTTAAGAGGTCAGACATATTATCTTGGTTAGAGGCCGTATCTTTAAAACACCATCAGCTTGGAAAACATTATCCATTAGCAAGAGATCAGAGCAATGAGAAACCTCAAAAGGTCGAACAGTCCATTCTGAGGGCCCCACAAAGAACTTGACGTCCCAGAAGGACGATTAGCCTTCGCTCTCTGGAACGGTCTGAGTGCACAACAGGTCTGGGTGTTGTGTTTTTTTGTGTTTGGTTTTTTTTTCCTTCTTCAGTGAATTAACCCGTTGGATTTCAGCTCTTAGCTTTTGCTTCGCACGTCCAACATCCTGCATGACATCCAGCCAGAATAGATTTTCTTTTAAAGATTATTTATTTTTATTTTTATTTTATTTTAAGGATTATTTATTTTTATTTTTATTTTTATTATTTATTTTTATTTATTATTTATTTTTAAAGATTTTCTTTTAAAGTTTATTTATTTATTTACTTAACAGAGATCACAAGTAGGCAGAGAGGCAGGCAGAGAGAGAGGGGGAAGCAGGCTCCCTGCTGAGCAGAGAGCCCAATGCGGGGCTCGATCCCAGGACCCTGGGATCATGACCTGAGCCGAAGGCAGAGGCTTTAACCCACTGAGCCACCCAGGTGCCCCCAGAATAGATTTTTTGATCGTGTCATTGCGAGTAGCTGAGGCAGTATAAAGAGATCTGAGACCTTGGGCTTAGAAGCAGAAAACTCACAATTAACTCTTCTGATGGGTGTGCTTCTTGCTTTGTGTAAACAGAAGCCCTGAGCACACATTTCCTGATTTCTGGCACACAACTAGACCACGTTTCCAGCTTCTCCGGCATTAGCTGTGACCACACAGCTGGTCCTGGCCACTGGCATATTGGCAGCAGCGATGTTGGCCCTTCTCGCTCTGCCCCACCAAAATCTGCCACGCACAACCCTCCTTGCTGTCTCCCCTGCAGGTCTGCAGGCCACACGGTAAAGACAGTAGGGCCGTGAGATGAAGACAGGCCCCTGAGTGACCGCACAGAACAAAGCCACCCACTGGCCAGGAATATTAAATTTTGGACTTTACGTGAGCAAAGTACCTTTTATCACATCACAGTGTCCAGCGTGACCCTGCTCACACAGGTGTTCATGCTGCCGTTTTTTTTTTTAAGATTTTATTTATTTATTTATTTGACAGACAGAGATCACAAGTAGGCAGAGGCAGGCAGAGAGAGAAGAGGAAGCAGGCTCCCCGCTGAGCAGAGAGTCCGATGTGGGGCTCGATCCCAGGACCCTGGGACCATGACCTGAGCCGAAGGCAGAGGCTTTAACCCACTGAGCCACCCAGGTGCCCCCATGCTGCCGTTTTTGGTAAGGAATTGTGGCCGAAGGTTCCCTGATATTGCTGGTCAGCCTAAGGGGCATGAGAACTTGAGACTTGCCAGCCCCATTTGGAAATGGAGTAGGACCCCATCATTCTGCTGTGGCCACATTATCTCCTCACGAGGCCCTCCCTGGCCATCCTGCTCAAAGAAACCACCTGCATTTCCTTTTGCACTTATTTCCCTGCCCGGCACTTACCACTGTCTCATCCGTCTATCCATCCATTCGTTTCCTGCTAGCTTATTGTTTTTGTTTTCTTCCCATGGACTATAAACTGCAGGAAAGCAGAGACCACGTGTTTCTCTTATCCACCCTGGGTCTTGAGCACTTAGAAGTGTCTGATATGTAGACAGAGCTTTAGGAATATTTGCTGATGAATGAATGAATGAACGAACGAACGAACGGTAGGGTGGCAGCTTGCAGCTGTACTTTTGAGAAAGCTCCAGTTCTGTGCGATTTTTCTCTTTACATAAGTAACAGAATGAGCACAGGTGTTTTATTTAATTAGAATGTATGCAGTACCGACTCAGAGCCAGAAACAATGGTTTAATGTGCTAGTCATCATGAGAACATGTGGCCCTGCCCTTGAGCAGCTTTTGGTCTGGCTACAATGGAGAGACAGAACCGGGCAATTCCCATGTCATCTTTTAGGGTGTAAGGTAGTGGTCGATACCTGAAATGTGGACGATGAGCACTTGACCTGGTCTAGAAGTTCCAAGTAGAGATCTGGAGGAAGATGGAGAACTCCTTGCTGGTCTCGAAGCATTCACATTCAGCAGACAAGGAATATTGGTAGAGCTCCTATTCTGGGCAGAAGGCACAACAGTTGAAACCACTTGGTGTATACAAGGAGGTACCAGCAATTTATTTTTATTGGAGCATGAGTTACGGCTCAGAAGAGATAGGCGACAAGGCTAGAGAAGTAAATAGGACATTGGTCACTTGACATCTTTTGCCCTGAGGTAGGGAGGTGGGCTTAAGTTGCTCTTCTGATGGGCTGGAAGAAAGCAAGAATGAATGCCAGAGTCAGTGGTGGCCACGGGTAGGACAGGATGTTGAGATACTTCACCCGGGATGGGCTCAAGTGCATCAGGGAAGTAGGAAGCCAAATGCCAGCTGAGAATAGGGAAGGAGAGGTTAGGGAGGGCCCAAGCAGAGCCGGTGAGGGACCAGTTGTGTTGGCAGTAGGACTTGCAGGCTCAGCCACTGCGAGGTCCCGCCACCTCCCATTTCACTATGGCGCCGTCCTAGTCCATGTGGGCTTGATGGCAAATGCCACGGAGGGTGGGGGGCGGTGCAGAGAGCAAGAATTATTTCTCACAGTTCTGGAGGCTGGAAGTTCAAAATCAGGATGGCAGAACGGTCAGATGAGGGCCGTCTTCTGGGCCACAGACTTCTTGTTGAATCCTCATCACTGGGGCTAGGTCAACCTGTAAGATCTTTTTTTTTTTTTTTTTTAAATATTTTATTTATTTATTTGAGAGAGAGCGAGAGAGCATGAGAGGGGAGAAGGTCAGAGGGAGAAGCAGACTCCCCATGGAGATGGGAGCCCGATGTGGGACTCGATCCCGGGACTCCAGGATCATGACCTGAGCTGAAGGCAGTCGCTTAACCAACTGAGCCACCCAGGTGCCCTTTGTAAGATCTTTTTTTAAAAATAAGAGCACTAATCCCATTCATGAGGGCTTCCTCTTTTGGTTAGGATTTTCACATATGAATCTTCTGGGGACACAAACATTTGAGCACAGCAGGTGGCATAAAGCACTGCCATCACTATTTTCATAAGTGAAATCTTGACCAGATCTACATGTAATACAGAACAACCCTAAGTGAGACAGACATGTGCGCTCTTGCTGTTCTCATCCAGAAGTATTCAGAGGCTATCCAGGGCTCTGTGATGGCTTTGTCTTTGTCCAGGGTGCCCTTCTTGCTGCTGTCCTGAGCTCTCCCTTATGGTCCAAGAGCCTGCGCACCAGCCATCCCAAGCAACGGGAAGGAGGAAGGGGCAAGAAGAATGTGTCCTCTCAGGGAGCCATCCAGGAGGCCCTATGCAGTGCTTCCCTCAGCAGCTGTTGTAGAAATGGAGGCTGACTTGGCATCTTTCAATTTAGAAGCCGTGTACCACAACCAGTTTGGGTTCTACTGGCCCCCGAAAGCTGGAGTGCGGGGCAAAGACGGCACGCCACTGACTGACGGGAGTTCAGCAGTCTGCAAGGCAGAATTGAGAGGCGTTGGCGGGCAGTCTGTTTGCCGACTGAGCCTACCGACGAGACCAAGAGGCTGCATGCCAGAGGCCACCAATGGAGCAGCTGAAGCAGGAGAGGCTGGGGTTTAGATTTTCAATACAGAGAACGTCTGAGTGGTGCCAGGTTTTGGTTTGCCGTCCTGAGACTGATGGCCAGAGGATGAGGACAAGGATCTCTAGAGCTGAGGTCAGGGAGCCATGATGGGATGTTGGGTGGGTCAACCAGATAATGAAAGAACGCATGACAGACAAAAGATCGAAATTTTATAAGACTCTTCACCTAAATATCTTCACACATCAATAACAATGCAGCAGGTTGTCTGATACTTACCGTAACCCGTGTGTTCAGTGAAGATCATGGCAGGTTGGACTGGTGTTGCATTGATAATATTGCCTTCCAGTCTTCTTTATGCTCCCCACCCCCTTTTTTACCATTTGGCTTGTAGAGATTGAGAGGGTTCTCTTTGCAGGGCTATTCCGGTCACGGAGCATAGAATTCGGTCACCCAGTCACTTGACCCTCTGCCATTTTGGCCAGTGGAATTCCATAAGAGCTAAATGTTGTGTATCTGCAGTACAGTAGACCGTTTTGCAGGAGCTCTGCAGAGCTTTGCATCTAACCAGCGTCACCGTTACTCTGCAAGGCAGTCACAAAGTGTAATCTGGCTTCATATGGCTTATCGCTAGTGATGATTTTTGTCTCTCCAAAGATGCTCCTGGATAGGTAAGTCCTCCGTAGAATTCTTGGGCAGATGCTACTATGCGGATCAATGCACCAAACAGCCCAGGGTACTGAGCATTGCAAATTTAAAAAAAAAAAAAAAAAAAAGTCACACTGTGACATTGCTGATTCCCATTAGCGAAATAACAGATGATGTACCATTAATTGACTCGTCCGCCATTTAGGGAAGGTGCTCGTCTATGTCTTTCCTTGACCGGAACAATTGTCAAAACAATTTCTTCATGCCTTCACATCCCAGCATCTGCCTTGATTGAACATTTGCTTATTGGAATCATTTTGAAAGGGAACTTGTTACTGTTCACAAGTGTATATAACTCTCTACTCTTCCACTTCCGACTTTCAATCTCTGTCACCCCAGCTTTATAACAAGATGAACACTCCAGGAAGAAAAATGGAAGAAGTCTGAATTTTAATTTGCTGTTTCTTCACACACACAAAACACCCTCTGCTCAATCAATGCCCAGAAATGAAGGCCAATAGATAATGATAACAGGACCTCGTATTTCCCACCTATTGTTCCAGACTCTAATTAGGAGAAGGGAATCGGGGAGCATTGTCTTCTCCCAGTGTGCAGACACGATGTTATCATTGTGTTTACAGGGTGGTCAGGTTCCCGGCACAGCGTGCTCCTGCACGGATAACCGTCCCATCTTGATAAAACAATGCCCTTAGCTGAATCCTAAACACGCTGCACGAGGAAGATCTTGTGCTGACGGCAGGGAGGAAGCCACACGCTAACAAACAAGTTTTCAAGCCAGGAAGTTTTAATCAGTTCTTTCTACGCCAGGGGGTATGATGGATGGAGGTCCCGTTTCAGAGGGGTTTCCTTTAGATAAAACAATAATACTGTGCTCTCAAGAACCTCATTCGACAGCAGAAAGCTGTGATTAATCCCCCAAAAGTCAAACATGGGAAGACTGGCAAGATGAGATTATTCGCTGAGTATAATTAGCTACAATTATCACTGAAAAGAATTTGGGGAAGGGGTGTGGGATTTGACTTTTAAAGGAAAAAACTTTGTAAAAAAAGAATTATGAACAGAGTAACCTTACAAGTCGCCATTTACTCAATCTTGGATATTTGTTTAAAATGAAAGTACAGGCTAGTAAGAATTATTCCAGGAGGGGCACTTGGGTGGCTCAGTGGGTTAAGCCTCTGCCTTCGGCTCAGGTCATGATCCCAGGGTCCTGGGATCGAGCCCTGCATGGGACTCTCTGCTCAGTGGGGGGCCTGTTTCCCTCTCTCTCCCTCTCTGCCTACTTGTGATCTCTGTCAAATAAATAAATAGAATCTTAAAAAACAACAACAAAAAAGAATTATTCCAGGAGAACAGGCATCAATTAGGATTGTCCCAGACCATTTGGGATGAATGACCACCATTTGCAGATTTGAAAAAAAATCAAAGTGGCATAGTCTGGGGTAGACTTTAACTTAAATGACTGATGGATTCTGGGGGAATTATTTCAAAGTGTAACAACTCAGAGTCAAGAATAGTTTTTCCTTTTTCACTGTATGGCATTGCCAGTGTTTAAGACTTTCTATTGCAAGTGAAAGAAAACTTCACCCAAGTAAGCTTTACTAACTGAAAAATGTAGCTTTGAGAGGGAGATCAGATAAAGCTTGATCCAGAAGCTAAATGGTCAGTACGTGATTTCTCTCTTTTCATCCCTTGGTTTTATTTCCTCAGTATTGGCACCATTTTCTGATAAGCTCATTCTTTGGATGTCAAAACAAATGTCACTACCTCAAAAACCACATCTTTCTAGATTCAAACCAGTGGGAAAAGACCAGACCATCTTTTTTTCCCCTTGGGTTCAGTCTGACCTAGCTCTGATTACATGCCCATTGTAAGTTAATCTCTTTGGTTAGAGAGATTTGGAAGTTTGACAAGGCTTGAGTCACAGAATTCACCCCAGAGCATGTACTGCCAACCTCCAAAGGTCATGAACCAAGACCAGGGGAGGCTGTGCTTCCCCAAAATCTATGACTTTTTTTTTAATTGAGAAGATCTGTGTTATGGGATGAAAATGCTACTTTTTATAATTTATCAAGCAATATGTATAGATCAAGAAATATTGCTAACCTAGGTGGAATCTTACTACATTTCTTATCTTCTTTTCAAAGGATCCCTTTTTCAATCTATATCTCTAAAACTTGTTGTTTTTCTGCTTTCCTTGATGTAAACGCCCACAATCTATATTTTCTGGCAGGGTTGCAGGAAGGCTTGGTCATTCTTGGTTTCAGGACAAGTATCCTTGTCTCTGTTATGTATGTATTCAGAGGTCTCTGCAAGCAAGGGTAGGCTGGCTTTTATGAAGGCTTGTTCTATTCCTCCCAAGATGGGCTGCACTATGCTTGCTACGGTTTGGGGGATTTCTAGCAGTATTAGTATTATTAGTTGTATTAATAATGATAATAACAGCTCATGTTGACTGAGGCTGATAAGATCAGCTCCATATTGAAAGTACTAAATATCTTACCTTATGCTATCCTCAGGCCCTGGTGGCTTTTCTTCCCACCATCTCCATTGTGCAGATTAAGAAGTTCATGCTCAGAAGGGTCAACTTATTTGTCTAAGTGCTATGTCACAGAACCTGGTCTTACAGGATCAGCGAGCATTTTGTGTTTCCTTTCCTGAGCTGCCTCCTGCAAGAATACAGAGGGATAGTTCCTGCTGTTACATGTGGTAGGAAGACTAGCTTTCTGTTTGGGCTCAGGGGCCTGGAGAAAAGGTCTCTGGTCTAAGTCATGGTGGCACTTCCTGTGCAGGTTCCTTAAGGGCAGTCATGGTGGCAGCAGCCAACGGGTTATTCCATTTTTCACTTCTACCTTAAATTAATAGGACACCCGAGGTCCATCACTAAGTAGGTAGGAGAGAAGTATTAACAGCGGTGTGGATAAGAAGAGAAATAAGAACCACAATGACCAACATACTCTGAGCAGTTACCATATGGCTAGCCTCTCTGCTATTCCTTTAAGAGCATGAGATTATTTAACTCCTTCACCAGTTGTATGTGATAGGGGCTCCCTTGTGAACCCTTTACAGATGAGTAAACACAGGCTCTGGGAAGTTAGGCAACCCATCCAGGAGCAAGCAGAGAGCAAATGGTAGATTCTAGAATTTACATCTAGCCGGTTGAGTCCAGACTTTGTCCTTATGTAATTTGCTCCACAATGTACCCTGAGATCAGCACTAGATAATCTTTAAAAGCCATTACTATCATTTATTGAACAGCCATTGTTGCTCTTAGGCAGCTTTATTTTCTAACATGAGGATCCTAGAGAGATGCCGTGTGTTACTGTGCTTCCAGTCCACTCTGAGCAGTTGATTCTGGATAGGTCGATGCCCCGCTCCAGAGCTAGGAAATGATTTAGAAATACAGACATGCACATAGGCTTGCTCCCTGTTTTCATCCTCCTCACACACTTTCGGAAAAGAAGAACAGAAGGGATACCTTATCGGTCTGCATAGACTAGGTGTGCTGCTGGAACAAACAGTCCCACAATCTCCATGGCTTACAGGAACAAAGAGGGGCCTGTGTGCACACAACAGATCTGGGCTGATGGCATAGCCTATCTGTAGGATTCATTTCCTAGGGACACAGGGACAAGACATGCTCTGAAAGCCTCTTGCTAGAGGTGACACCTGTCATTGCAGCCCTATCTCGCTCAAAGGAAGTGACCTGAGTACTCCTGGGCAGGGATGCATAATCTCCCCCTGGTGCAGAGACTAAATAATCACGAACAATAATATCATCTCCTCTGAGGGCTAATGTGACATTTCTTCTATGTGCCTCTTTCCTGCCTTGCCGCCCCAGATCCCGAGGTTGTAGCCACCAACCGTCCTTTAAACTTGTGGTTCTTACGTGTCCCCAAAGCCTGGATGACCTGCTCTCCTCAAGTCCCACCCCAGCCCTTAGAGGTACTGTTTCCATGGCCCCTGCCCTCATTAAACATCAGCCAGGGACTAAAAATGCTCCTAATTTTACTCATAATGCAAAGAACACTCAGGTCAGAGGCTTGACCCGACCTGATTCACATCTTGGGAACCCTCCTTTGTCTTTCAGAGAAAGTAACGAGAGACGGAGATAGAGAAAGTGTGACCTACTTTTTATTATCAGCCCCATTTCGTCTGCAAAACAGGACTTTTCTCTTCTGATTACGCTGAGCCTGAAAATACAATGTTTTCCAAAAGACCTGGCTTTGGCTCTCGTGAGGAAGGCCAGGGACTTGTTCAAAACTCTGATCAACTCTTTGAGCAAATGATTCCAATTTTTTAAAATCATAATTGACTTCCAAACCGCTCTCACTGTCCACGAATAATATGTGGCACTTTTCTACAAATATCAGCAGCAAGGTGGGACGAAACCAGCTCCCAAACTAGCTGTTTGCTTGATATTAAGCTCTGCCCGTTCAGTATAGGTCACATTTCCAACCAGATTTTGTGCTCATCTCTGCATTACACCTAGTAGCGA
Source organism: Taxidea taxus jeffersonii (assembly GCA_003697995.1). Taxonomy (NCBI): domain Eukaryota; kingdom Metazoa; phylum Chordata; class Mammalia; order Carnivora; family Mustelidae; genus Taxidea; species Taxidea taxus. The sequence continues at coordinate 207,646 of ML110738.1, forward strand.
GGGGGGAAAAAAAGAGCTTCTTGACATCTTTTTGAAGAATGGCGCTCTTTAAAAAAACATAAGGGAACTTTTTTTTCAAACACTATAATGAGGGTATTCAAGTCTGCAGGCAAAACAGAGCTGTTTGAAAAGACATTAGCCTCGAAACCGCACTGTGCTGGGAGAGACACGGCTATGTCAAAATGCTGCATTTGTTTCACCGCGACTTTTCCCCGACTCAGATCGTTTGCTAACGAAAGTTCTAGCTGACATAATTTCAGCACCTGCCAATGGAGACAAGAGGAGTTCACCGGCCACGGGAGATACAGTAAAGCGGGGAGAGTGAATATCATCTTGCAGCCCCAAAACACCAAAGTAAGAGGAACGGTCGCTCTTACTATCCCATCGTGGGAAAAAAAGAGTTTCAGAGAATTTTCACAGTCATTACCTTAATCGAATCTCATAATAGCATTGTCATTTAGACTGAGCAGCTCACTCAATTCCTCATTTTCCTGGCCAGGAGACTGGATTCAGGGTGCTTGTGTGGTCTCTGGCTGGGTGTCTATTGGTCATGGTGGTGGTAGAGAGACGCAGGGACTCTGCTGCCTACTCTGTCCAAATACTGACCATTTAACGCTCAGCGGGGGCCCGGGAAGACTTGGGGGCCAGCCACCATCTCCCAGAATGTCTTCTGACAACATCTACCCGTTGGCGGTGGGGGGACGTTCTCCCCAAAACACACCCCCCAGGTTTGAGAAGGGCTCACAGAACACCCTGAAAGCCATTGTATTCACGACAATGATTTATCACAAGGAAGGGACATGAGTTAAAAGAAACCAAAGCAAGAGGCACCCAGAGTAGAGTCTGGGAACATTGGCAAATGCAAAGCTTCTGTGGTTCCCTCCCCGTGAGGCTCTGTCGCTCTTCAGTACTGACGTGTGAACACATTGCTGGCTGGGGCCGCTCACCTGAGCCTCCGTGTTCAGAGCTTTCACTGGGGCTTCACTGTGTAGGCATTACTGGTTGATGGGTTGCCCCACAGTAGATCTTAGTTTCCAGGTCAAATGATACAGTGTGATACGGTCCCCATACTGCCGCACTATTGGCCTTTCTGGAATGGTTCACCCCCACCCCAAGACCATCTGGGTGTGGCTGGTCCCCACCCTGAATTGCATTGTCAAGACTATTCAGTATGACCTAAGGTCCCAGACCAAAAAAGACCCTCCTATCAGGCATATATTCTGCATACACGTAGTAATACTAAAAGCAAGAACTTAAAAGTAAGGTTTTATTTGGCTCAAAATATTAAAATCTTTAGGGGAAAAAAAAGGTTCCACATCCGGAAATCAAAATTCTCTCTTCCTCCTCTCTTTCTGCCTTGCCTACTCGGGCTACGCCTCACCAAAAAAGCAGCAGCATCTTTATTTCTAGCCCAGACTATTCCAGAATGGAAGGGGCTGTTTTCTTCCATGTGACCCCTTGGCCCATCCTGCTATGTTTTACACCTGCCTTTCCTAATACCTAGTTTATATGTTGTACATTATATTTTCTTGGGGGTGAGAGGCAGCATAGCAATGGTTTCAAGAAACAGCTTTGGAAATGTTACACACACACACACACACACACACACGGTTTCAGCTCATAGTATGTTAGCAGCTTTCATCTAGAAATCTCTTGAGGGAGGAGTGACATCTCAATCTTCCATGGAATCAGGTAGTTGATCACTTTTTCCTGTTAGAGAAAAGCAGTCACGTAAACTTTATTCTTCCAGAATAATTAGCTTTTTTACCTGTTTCAGAAGTGTCAGAGGGAGGATTCGATTCAGGAGTTTCATACGTGTTGGTGGCCAGATTGATTGCTACCAATTATTATCCCACCCAGAGGGCCCCACTTAGAGAACGGCAGCTGAAGGAAAGTTCCTGTAAGGGTTTTTGCTTTGAGCAAGCTTGACAACCCTGTGCCTTCTGAAAGGATTTTGACTTGAAGTTCAGAATTCACACGCATTTTAGAAAGAAACTTTTTGAAGTAGTTAGAGGAATGTTTTAACACTTTAAGATCAACTGTGCTTTTTTTTTTCCTTTTAAGTTTGGTTTTTGGGGGTTGCTTCTAAAAAGCTTGTTTAACATAAGAGACTCTTAATGTCACAAAACAAACTGAGGGTGGCCGGGGGTGGGGGGTAGGGAGAGGGTGGTGGGGTTATGGACATTGGGGAGGGTGTGTGCTATGGTGAGTGCTGTGAAGTGTGTAAACCTGGCGATTCACAGACCTATACCCCTGGGGCTAATAATACATTATATGTTTATTAAAAATTTTAAAAATTAAATTTAAAAAAGCATGTTTAAAAAATGGAACTCGCTGTCATCATTTCTGTCAAGAAATATTTATTGACAAATCAGGATAATGGCATAATGGAGAGAATCCAAACTTTGTAGTCAAAACATCTCCCTTAAAACTTGTATCTGCCACCGGCTCACTGATTGACTTTCCGTCAATTACTAAAACTTTCTGCAATCCAGATTCTTTATCTGTAAAATCCTGGCATGGTTGTTAGGAGGATGAGGAAGCAGATGTTGGTAAGATACATGTCACAGTCCTATGGAGTGTTTAGAAAGTGTTAATTTCTTCCCCTAGTATTCATCCAACATTTATTAGTTGGTTTCTATGTGTTTGTGCAACTGTTTAAGTGTCAGATAAGCTTACAATCTGGTCATTCCGTGGGGTCTGTTTCAGGGTCAGTAACTTATGCTGTTATTTTAGGGTGGTCCGTTTAAGTGATCCTAGACCTTTCCTGTTCATCTTTTTTAAAACCACTTTGTTGCAGTGTGTTTTAAATGTATGTACATATGTCTGAATGTAGATATCTCTCTCATTATATTCTAGCAGCAATGGGCTCTCAATGTTTCTTTTTTTAAAATAGTAAGTACATTTCTCATCTTTGTCTTATAAAAAGCATGTTCATTAGCTAAGCTTTGTGTAAGCCACGTGACCAAGGCTGATCATTGCTGCCACTGGGTGGCAGCATACCAGGATTGAGAAAACAACCCCTCAACTGCTCAACATGTAAATATAAAGTTCTAAAATGGCATCAAAGTGAGATCCGGGCTTCTTAGGCAAAATATGTTAATGAAGTTTGAGAGGAAAGCTCCAGGGGCAAGTATGTCAATGAAGTCAGGTAATAACTGCCTTCCTTGGTGTTAAGAAATGCCTTAAAATCTCCTGCTTTTAGTTCCCAGTATCTTACCCAGGAACCCACTTGTATGCGTTGTTTCCTGCATATTTTCACTGGGGAGCCATAACTGTAAAACAGAAAGCATAATATTACAGCGAGGAAGTGCACATTTTTAATATATTCATGCTTCACAAACAGCAAAGAACTCTGTTTCCCAGTGAAATCCAGGCTTTCATTCATGTCCTTTGCCAGCGATTTTAGAAGGGGATTTTCCACCTCCAAGACCTTTGGTGATATTTCATTTCTCTACAAGCGTGAAGATACTGTTCACTTTTGGAGAGCAATGCTTTGGCCAATAATTAAGTACTGGTCACCGGAAGGCAGTATGGCTCAGACCCTGGCCCCGTCCTAACAGGGTTGGGTCACTTCTCAGTCCCTTCGTTCTTCATTTGATCACACTCTCGCCTACTCAAGAATGAAGGGGAGATACGGAACTGTTTCCGATCAGGAACGTGGCTGGGCAGAAAGAAGCCAAGCCTAGAGGAGAGGGGGAAGGGGTAGAGGAAAAGCTAACTATGGATTATAGGTCCTACCATCGATTCAAAGGAAAGGAGATTGCAGGGAAGGACAGATTGCTGTCCTCAAGAGCACATCACAGGGTCCTAAGAAAGTAAAGCATGGCCCATTCAACTTAATGCAGTTATCCATAATTCCTTTTGGTTACTTGAGTCGTAAGTTTGGTTCGGGGACCATTTGTCTTCGAGGGGTAGAAGCACAGTTACGTTAGAGGCATTTAGACACCTGTTTTTGCTCGTTTTGCAGAAAGCAAACATTCTTCTTTGCAGATGTTCTGTGGCTGCTGGAGTAGTTTGAGTCCATTCATTCAGCAGCCCTGATGGCTGAGGCAGCATGTGCCAGTTATGTCCATTAGTGGTTGTTAACATGTTAGAAGCCTGCAGTGCTGGTGGATAATAGCTGGGAAGAGCCTCCCCCGATCCAGCAGTTAAAGAGTTACATCCAGCATAGCAGAGGCCTGGGCTCCAGTGTGAAGACTTTAACAGCTGTGTCTGTTCTGAATGGCCAGTGCTTGTGCCATAAACGCTGTGTAATATTTCAAATAGGGCGGCTGCATCCCCAGATTCTTACCAGGTCAGGAGCCCTGTGCTGGATGGTGTTGCTTGAGCAATGCACCTGCCCAGCCCTGCCTGCAGACAAGGTGCATTCTAGCCCAGATCAGAGAAGGTTGGTCTAGGAATGGCCACCAGGTACTGGGGGGAAGAAGGTTTAACACCGAAGTTCAAGGTGCTTAGGGGAAGATCTGGCAGAGCCCTGCAGTGGTTGGAGAAGCAGAGACACAGACACCAAGCAAATCACTGACTTCCAAAGACTCGAGAAACCGAGAGGGGTCTGAAGGAAGGAGCTCCAGGTCTAGCCCCTGGCAGCCCTGCTTGGGGCTCTGGACATTAGCCAGCCTTCTTCAGCCTCTTGCCTTCCAGAAAGCTGTTGGGAACATTGTTTCAGCTTTTGAAAGGTGTGATAGAATCAGCCTGCAGTTCTGGAAGAATTTGGGCCTAGGCAGCAAGAGATAGAGTGCCAATTTTGACCTTGCCCCCAGTAGCAAGGAGGGCTTGGGGAAGACTTGTAGTACTTCTCCAAGTCTGAGTTTCCTCCTGTATAATATGGGTCTTGTTTTGAGGAAGGAATAAGAAATGTATTGCCTGTGAACAGGACTGTCAACGAGTGGCCAGTTGTTACTATGACACGGAAGTCACTTGAGTCTGAGCTTTGTGGAATGAACAGAGGCCCCCCCGCTTTTTTTAAAGATTTTATCTGTTTATTTGAGAAAGGGAGAGAGGCAGAGTGATAAGCAGATTCCCCCTAAGCTCGGAGCCTTGACACAGGGCTCCATCCCGGGACCCTGAGATCTGACCTGGGCCAAAGGTGGGCACTTAACCCACCGAGCCACCCAGGTGCCCCTCTCAGTCCACTTTTTATCTGGGTGACCTTGAGCAGGTCATTTAATTTCTCTTGGCTTTGGTTTCTTCATGTATAAAACAGAAATAATAATAATAAGTCACACCCAGTGGGTTGTTTCAAGGACTCTCCTGGATAACACCTGCCAAGGCTTAGCAAAGTTCTTGGTACAGAATGGACCACCAGGGAATGTGATTATTTCTACTGTTATCACATGTGTCTGTTTCCACATCTGTCTGTAAGTTCACTGGAGATAGAAATGAACACGCAGCATGAATGCAGCCCAGAGCGTGACTCAGGGTAGGCACCCAGTCGATACTTGATAGATGGGCACTGGGTATTTGATCTCTGAAATCACGTAAACAGCAGCACCTTGACGCTGCATGAGCTGATGGACTATTTGCGGTCGTGCGTTCTCCTTTAAATCCAAACCGGAGAGAAGAAAGGTAATTAAGGCATAATTATGAGACTTAATCAAGTACTTATTTATTGACCATGCTTGGTGCCCAGGTTTGTGTATTTTGACTCTGATTTTAGTTTCATCTCAGTGCCCCAGTGTGGGGGAATTTGCCCATTTCCCTTTGAATAAGTGTCTTTCTTTAGAAGACAGATTAAGCAGGGATTTCTCTTACTGTGTTTATTTTCGTTTCTAACTCTGAAGCCTCAGTGAGTTACTCGTCTGCCCAGATACTTACATATTCTTGGCCATCCCTTTTGCTTAAGCTTGAAGAGATTTGGGCTTAAAACTAAATAAACAGTCTCAGTAGAGAGAGAAAGAGAGAGAGAGAGAGTGTGCGTGTGTGTGTGTGTGTGTGATGAAGCCTTACTAGGACGCATAAACAAGAAAAATCGTCATCATAGACCCTGGATACTGTGGTCATCTAGACTTCAAAAGCCCTTTGTCCGTATGTATTTACATAATGCATTCTCCATGTTTGGGTTTCATTAAGCCCATGAGTTTAATAATAAAGTGTTTAGACATATGCTTTCCTACCGCTTTTCTTGTTCTGAAAATGTTTCCCCTTTTGAAGTGGATCCTGTTTTTTTTTTTTTTTTCTTTTTTGGTACAGATATTTGATGATTTTGGGGCCTGTTAAAATAATGGGATAGATTTTTCCCAAATAGATGAAATGTAAGAAATTCTGAGAAGGGGTTTCTTTGACTTACAGGGGAAAAAAAATAATAGGGAAGACAAAATGAGAGCACATTTGGTTCTCATTTGTCAACACTTTTATGGACCCGCATTGCTGTGTTTCTGTAATGTTGTGAATAAAACACAGTTTAAGTGATCAGGCAGCCTCAGTCTTAGAAAATAAAAAGATATGAACTTGAACCCAAGCTTCCCTGTCAAGAGAATTATAATGTGTTTCAGCCCTCAGCTTCATCCGAGTTAAATTTACAGTATTTTCTGCTAACAATAACAACAACACAAAGCACGCCTTTAAGTTGAAATGTTTGTTAAACTTTGTATATACGCAAGCATATAAATGTACTTCTCTGTATATATAATGTTAGTCACATATACTTAACATGTGATTTTTAGGGGATTTCCTCCTTGCTTCAAATCATTGCACAGAATATCCAAGCAGACATCATGTCAGAATAATCAAAATGTATTTAATGCTCTCTCAAAAAACCCATTTAAGAATAAAATCGTGGTTTGGGGGTGATTTTCAGACCATAAATTGAAATGTAAATATTCAAATTATTTTCACAAACTCTTCAGTTCTGTTGGGCTTTTATGTTATCATACAGTGAATTTTTTGTATTTAACTTTTCTAGCAGTTCTCTTTTTTAAGAGCCTCAAGTGTCCCATAAAAAGCAAATACTTGAATTTTCAGTTTCTAGGTACTGCATATTTTTCCTTCTGCTTGCCTTATTTTTATAACGGTGATTTATAAAGACATTACTAAAGAAAAGGAAAGAAGGATTTTGAAGAGGAACTGCTATATAACACTGCTTAAAAATCTATTTCCAGTGCTAAGGAGAGAAAAACAAAATTCTGGCATCGTAGCAGCGTGTGATGTGGGATCTGAGTGAGACAGCCATACCTTGAGTCATTATCGTCCCCAAATATTTATTGAGCCCAGTGGAGAAGGAGGGCAGAATGGGGTTGCCAGGCTCCATTTCCTTTTCTGGGGGTGGGGAGAGGGCGGGTTTGGGGACTGGAATGCCAGCCAGCGCCCCCAGCGCAGGGAAGAGCGATCGTGGAGAAGGTGGCTTTAAAACGAAAATGGAAGGACAAGGTCCCGAAGGGTCTGGGAGAAATGACCAGAATCTGACCTCAGGCGGTGCAGTAGAGCCAAGGCAGGTAGGGATTCAGCAGATCCTGGTGCCTAAGAACTCTTCCTTGTCCCCCAATAGCCAATCCATTCTTTCTTAGCAAGAGAATTTTCCAAGGGTTACATGTTGGTTCAGAGTAAGAGCTCCAGGTCCTACCTGCCCTCTCTATGCTCTGTGATCATGTGACCAAGTTCAGTGGGATGACCGGGAAGTCCCAGGCCTTCCTGCCTACTTCAGGTGCCACTTTCTCTTTCTAGAGTCTGGGAGGGCAGCCCAGGGGCTGATAAGGGCACCCTGTTGGGCGTGGAGAAAGCTGAGGTGCCCCAAATTCTATCATGCCTTGGGCTGATTATTCTAGGATTTTTTGTTTGTTTGTTTTAACACAAACTTCTCTTGGATTGAAGTCACTGTATTTTAGGGTTTTCTGTTAATTATAGTCAATCTTATCTAATAGATTTATCAAGGACAAATAGTAGAATGATAAAAAAATGAGTGAGTAAAGTGAAGGGGAAGGACTAATTGAAAAGCCCTAGAAATACTCTGTGGTGCCTTTGAAACATCTGCCCCACAAGTTTGTGGACTGCTCACTGTTCATAGGTCATTCCCTGTTCTAGACACTGAGGGGACAAAGACATGACAAATGGCAGTTCCGTGTAAAAGTAGCTTTGCAGTGAGTGATTTCTGGGTTGACATCCAGGTTCCACCTCTAGCTAGTTGCCATACGGCCCCGGGCATGGCACCAGCCACCTCCGTTTCTTCATCCATATAATGGGCATACCTCTGTGGTTGATGTGGACGTCACACAAGAAAATGGACATGACAACTTTCGTATAGCATATGGTAGATGAGAACTTAAATTTTGGTTTAAAATGTTCAGTCACTGCCCTCCAAGAGCAACGCAGTACAGTCTCACAAGGAAGACAGACTTCTGTCAGTGCATGAGTACAGTCCTCACATGTAGGAATCATGGGGAACTGGCAAGAGCCCGGGGATACTGTGTGATGAGTGACATGGGAGCCCAGGTCAGGTGCTCTGGGAACAGGTTGGAGAAGTTCTCAGCCTGGACTGGAGGGAGCAGGGGTAGCCAGGGAAGTTACCATTTTACTCTGAGACCAGAAGGAGCCTATTCTGATGAAGGACGATGGAAAACGGATGGCGCCTGGCACCTGCCGGTTGATCCAGAAATGGAATATCCAGCCGTGCATGGTCGGAAGAGATTGCTGGGCTGGGGCATGCAGGTCAGTGAGTTTCACTGGGCGTCCGTTCTGGGGACAAAGGTGAGGATACGAATGCAATCAGGATGGGATCCTTGACCTTGAGAAGCCTGTAGTGTAATAGAAGAGGCAGATACAAAAGTCAGTGAGTGTAGTATAGCACAGAACAGGCAGTCATGGGATCATCTACAGGCCTGGCTAGAATACAGCAGGACAAGTAGTTTATTGTGTCCATCTGGGGAAGACATTGAAGGGTTCACAGAGGCGAAGATACTTGGGCAGAAGTTTGAAGGCCGTTCCAGCTTGGCAATACCATTCTGAGTTGCTGGTGTGTCCAAGAGGCTTTAGCCCTACCCTCCAAACACAGAGGCAGCCCTTTTCCTGAGCTGCTTCTAAAGTGCTGGGTCAAACTCCCGAGGAACTAAGATGTCTGGGTGTGACCACCAAGTAGAGAAGTTTTTCTTAAACTGACCGGGCAGTGACCTGAGGCAGCCCCTGAGACAATCCCAGGTGCCCCGCGGCCCCTTTTCCACTCTGGCACTTTTCTTCGTCTGGGCACAGCCCAGGGCTGGATAGGAACATGCTGTGTAAGACAGTTCTTTTTCACTTCGCCCCTCAAAATGTGCAAACCGACAACCACAGATAGATCCCAGATGCCGTTTCCCTGCTCTCGCAAACCTTGAAGTGGGCCCTGCCAGCAGGCACACCTGCCAAGGAAAATGCTGTCCTCGCAACGTTCCTGGCACCACCTTCAAGAGATGCCGACTGAGGGCTGAAATCGCTGACCTCCCTGAAAGAGAAGCCTGCAGCTGCGGCCCCAGGGGGTGACCCCCCCCCCAGCGCCCTGTGGGATCAGAACAGACTTAATCCACATCCCAGACAGCAGCCCACCGCTCACAGCTGCGGAAGTGGTGGTTTTGTAGGAAGGAACCTTCCCGGAAGGCTGATGACTCAGGTTGGTCCCAGGCACCTCCTGAAGACTGAACAGACAAGGTAAGGAGCAAGGAGGTACCCGGCAATCACTGGCCCAGCGCTGGGTCGAGAAGACACATTTGGTTCCCATGTCAACCAGTGGGAGAATACGGGGAAGACTGAACTATGTCCCCTTTCCAGTAGTATAAAGAGCCGACCACTTACGCCCCAAGCTGGACGTTCTCTGGGAGCAAGACGCATCAGACGCTCTGATAAGACTCTACAATGGGGACGCCTGGGTGGCTCAGTTGGTTAGCGGCTGCCTTCGGCTCAGGTCATGATCCCAGCGTCCTGAGATCCCACATCAGGCTTTTTGCTCGGCAGGGAGCCTGCTTCTCCCTCTGCCTCTGCCTGCCACTCTGTCTGCCTGTGCTCGTTCGCTCTCTCTCCCTCTCTCTCTGACAAATAAATAAATAAAATCTTTAAAAAAAAAAAAAGACTCTCTACAAAATGTCTAGCTAGGTCGGGGGAGCAGGGCTTGGGACTCAAACGGACCAGTTGGTCGCCTGAGTCCTCTCTCCCATGGGACACTCTTTCAGAGTTTTGATTTTTAAAAAGGTGCTGTGATGGCTGTAAAAACCGAGGTGGTTGGACGGCTTAGATTAAGATGGGTTAGAGGAAACGGAATGAATCCTCACTGGCCACACCCTGAGGCCTATGGTGGAGGCATACAGAGGTTGGCGTCTCTTTCTCTGTGCCGAGCTCCCCCACCAGCCCCGGTGCAGGGTCATCTGTGGAGGAACTCTAGTGCCAGAACCAGAAGTTTAAAATCTTACTTAGTTGGTGGTGGGGCCATGGCAGGCTTGTTAAATAGGACAATAACATGTTCACAAGGGTGACTGTGGAAGATTCAAATGGAGATAGAAAGATAGACAGACAGACAGATAGATGGCAGATGTCAAGGAAGAAGAAGCTGGAGCCTGGAAAGAAGTTACGAAGTGACGACTGTGCTTTCATCTCAGGGAACCGGGTGAATGGTGGTCCATGGACTGAAAGAGGGAAGGCAGGATCAGTAGCTGGAAGGGAGGGGAGGGAGGTGATGGGCTTAATGGTTGACTTTTGATACCTGCAGTGCGCCCTCCTTATCTCCGAGCTCAGTCCTCATTCCTTGGACTATGCTCCAGGTGACTGCCTGTGGTAGTCTACCTCAAGCAGATTTTTCCAGGTCTATCCTGGATGGTTCTGAGCCTTCTGAAGATCTGGGAACCCAAGTTTTGCATGGTCGCCCCAGGATGGATAAGGCTCTTACTGGCTGGGGCCCTTTCCTCTGTAGGCTTATGTGCCCAGTGAGTAAATGATGCATGCGTGGATACTACCAAGTAGTTGAAGTTGCCCGTTAACTTTTTTAAAGATTAAACATTTTTAATTAAAAATCAGCCCACTCGATCTTCATAGTGGTGGAATACCCATAACATAAATCGTACCGTCTTAGGCATTTTTAAGCGTATAGCTCAATAGTACGAAATGCATCCACTGTCACCCGTTCCCATGACTCTTACCAGAAACTCAAATTCTATCCCTGTTCAATACTATCTACCCTGTCTCCCCTCTCTCCAGTCCCTGGCAACCACGAGTCCACTTTCTGCCTTTAGCTCAGTCAGTACCTTGTATAAGTAGAATCTGTAGTATGTCTCCTTTTGTGACTGGCTCGTCTCATTTAGCATTAAGTCCTCAGGGTCTGTCCACACTGCAGCCGGGTCCGAGCTTCCTTCCGCTTTACAGCTAAGTTGTAATCCATTGTGTAGATATGTCACATTTTCTGTATTCATTCCTTTATTGATGGGCACTTGGGCTGCTTCCATGTTTTAGCTGTTTTAGATAAGGCTACTATGAATGTGGGCGTACCAGTCTTGAATTTTAACCTGCTTTGTGTAAAACTTTCACAACATCAGAACTTCTTAGATTCCTCCCTGGATGGAGCCCATAGGCTGCATGGGTTTTGGAACACGTCTTGGTTATACTTTTTCCTCCTGGTTTAGAGAGCCACTCAGAGCAGGCCAGGAGACTTTCTGACAACAGCTCACCAGCAAATGGCTCCAATAGGTCAACCATGAGTTAAGTAAGAAAAAGTAAGTGTTACTGTTTGAGGTATGTCTAGAGTATGGTTTACATCCATCACTGTCAGGTTCATATAAAATTCCAGGCTTCTGTAACTCTTTAACTTGAACTCTCAGTGGACATTGTATGTTAACTGGAAGCTAAGAGAAGCAAGGAGTTTTGTTCATGGTTAAATCTTATGAAGATGCTTTTTAAAGCACATTAATCCATTAGTATTCCATTTGGATTTTGGAATATGGTCACAGGTTACTTAGGACCTGGTCCTGGAAAATTAGGTAGAAATATAGTTTTAAGCTACAGGCACGGGGAAGTGGTCTTTCAATAATTTCTTCTCATCCAGTTATCCCTGTTCCTAGATTTTTTTTTTTAAATGGTGTATCAAATTTCCACCAAGAGGGGCACAGTTAGGGGTGTGCTTTGGGGGTAAGGAGAAGCTTTAAATTTTAATAGCATTTCAAATTTACCAACAAGTTGCCAGAATCGTGTGGACAACTTTTTACCCAGATTCACAAATACACTTGTGCTTTTAATGATGCTAATTCCATACAAGTATAAAGATTACACATTCACAAAATGATCCTGTGTTTTCTGTGGAAGTGCCGCACATACATTTCCTGAGCTTTCTCCCGTGCCAGGCTCTGTGTTAGGCGTGTCTTTTATGATTTAATTATACTCCCATACCTCTCACCAGGAGTTGTCATCCTCGCTGTCCTCTGAGAGGCTAGGTGACTTGCTGAAAGCTGGGAAGCTGGCAGCACACTCACACCCTGTGACTTCAAATTCTGGGTCCCTGAAATGTCATCATCTGACATTATGTGTCAGGACCTTCCTGGATCACAAGAAAGACATAGGATTTCTGTTTTCAGAGGAAAGTGAAAAAAATATCCAGGCCAGATTTCTGTGTCTCTGGAAGTGAGCTGGGGTGCGGTGAGGAAAGAGAATGCAGATCAGCGTTTGCTCAACTCTCCTTCCTTCACGTTAGGGTATGGACAGCCTTCAGAGCTTGACCTGCACGTCAGAATCAGGGGTATCCCTGACGATGGTTACGGGGATGGTCTTATCATCAGACGTGAAGAAGCAGCCGAGGCATAAACACAGAGAAGCCTGAGGACCACTGTGTGCAGCAGGAAGCCTCTCAGTGCCAAGGGCTCTGCTTCATTTATATTTCTGCCCCCACAAGCTCTCTTAGTGGGTGTGACCCACTTGTTTTTCAGCTTTTGGAGCCGTCATGTGCCCCTGAGCATTCAGGATCCCCATCAGCAGGATTCCCTTACATACAGCCAATATTAAAGTCATTTCTGGATATTTTAGTGCATTCATTCATTCCATAGGTATGTACTGAGCACCTGCCATGTACCAGTTGTGGCGATAGAGCAGTGAGGGCAGATGGAGGCTCTTTGTTCAGTGCACTCAGTCAACAAGGAATGAATGAGCAAGACGCAAGTTGGAGAGAAGTGATGTATGGCCAATTATACTGGGTAATGCGATCGAGAGGGACTGGGGATAAGACTAGGCTAATTTGATTTGGGGTCAGGAAGGCCCTTAATGACTCTGAGGCCTGAATTGCCAGAGGCAGCAAAGGGGTGCTGAAAGCGAGAGGTGCAGGCAGGGGAACATGAATGTTCAGTGTCCGTTGGCACGGCTGAAAAACAGAAAGGAGATGAAGTGTAATGGTGTGGGTTTAGAGTGAAATCTGATGAGGTTGAAGAGGTGGCCCTCACAGCCTGAGTAAAGAACTGAGAATCTCTAAGCGCTGTGGGCAAGACAAAGACCCCAGCAGATCTGTGCCCACCAAGGGGACTCTAAGTCGAGTTCATGAGGCTCATTACCGATGCCACTAGGAACAGAGACAGTTGTGTATTAGAGTCAACATATATTCTCTGAGCGTCTTTTGTCTGTTGGACTCCAAACTGGCTGCTGGGCTTTAAAGATGAATGAGAGGCAGTACTTGGCCTCCAAAGGCTTCCTACCTGGAGAGCGTGTTCACCAGGCCCCATAACGCGTTCCATGTAGGCACTAACGCCTGGTTGTGCAGTTGCTGGAATTCTTAATTCTTTCTTTGGTGGCAACTGGTTGTCCTTTGAGGGTGGGCTTATTTTTTTTGGAAATAGCCAGTAGTTGTTTTAAGTCTGCTCTTCGTGAATAAAGTAGGAGATCGGATTTTAGAAAACAAGTCAATAAATAAACAAGGTTGACTTTTGCATTTTTCTGAAATGGCCCAGGATGCCTTTTCATCTAATTGTCACATCCTCAAATATCAAATTATCTCAGAGACGTTCCTTGAAATAGAAAAGTGTTTGGATTTAGGAGTACCCAAGTCTGCTGGGAGAAATCCCTATTTGGCGGTCACCCTGGCCTTTTGGTGGCAATTTACAATCCTCTGAACTCCAGCCCCCTTGCAGCCCGTCCCACTTCCCTGTTCCTTCAAGAGACATAAGCCTGATGATCTTTTTGGCATCGAGATACAGAAGCTAATGTTAGTATTTGCCTGTGCTTCCGCTGAAGCTCTCCAAATCTGGTTGGGAAGACCCAAGGTTATCCTGCTCAGCTGCCTCCACCACACAGGATATTCATGGTTAGACTATGGAATCTACATAACTGGAAAATTTAAATCTATTTATATTTTTAAAATAAGGATCCTGAAGCTTTTAAAAATACACATTACTTCCATCCCATTATACAAAACTCATTTGAGGAGATCGGCATTTTATTTGGGCCATGGTCTTCCGAGACTTGGGACAATAATATGTTTTCTCTCTTATGCAAATGCATGCAGATTTTTAAAGCATGCATGCATGTGTTACACACTTTGTAAATTCAAGTAATAGAAATGTTTGTGTATATAAATAGATAGAATAAGAAGTATACATTTTGTATAAAATAACTTCTTTGGTATTTGTTTACCCTGATTTTTTGATTTATGAGTCGTCATTGCTCACTATAGAAAAAGAAAAATAAATATGCAAAACACTGGTAGACTTTTAATGGGGTTACTTCCCATCTCAGCTCAGTGTTTCTTCACTGAAGCTGACCTTGAAATTGCTTTTTAAATACAAGTCAAAATATGCAGATACCAGAGTATCAGGGAGAGTATGATGTGAGGAGTTCTTTCAAATTCATATTTTTACATCATTTCCATCTTCTATCCCATGCTTTATCTGCTTCCTAATCCCTTAGGACCTGAGTGGTGGGTATATAGGTTTTCCCAAATGCAGCAATCCCCACTGAGGTTAAAAAACCGGAAATGTGTACAAGTATAGCTTGCTTTCCTTTCCTTTTTTTTTTTTTTTAATTTAACTGTTTTTTCCCACTTTCTAATGCACACGAAGCATTTCCTGCCTAGCGGATTTACTTTCTTTGCTTCTCGGTGTCCATGACACCAGGGTGCCATGCGTCATGCTGCCCCCGTCTGCCGCATGACTCGTCTGTGCCGTTCAGGCGTGTGTTTTAGTCGCTTCTTGTGCTAGTGCTGTCTGTGTCATTGCGTCCCAAGGAACCTTCCTCTGTCCTCTGCTCATATTTCATGAGGGTTTCCTGTAGCCTGCATAGCCCTGATATGTATGTATCACTTGTCCCTCCGTATGGCCAGAAAAACTCACAACCGTGAATTTTACGAAAGTTTATGATTGGTCCCCTCTGTCGCGCTTGGCACAGACTCCTCTGCCGGACGCGATCTTGCAGTTGGATAAACAAGCAGGTAACCAAAGCTGTGCCGGAATGAATAGGAAACATCCCAGTTCCAAAGGATAAATCTGTCATGTGGGGGAGAGGGTATTCAGGCAAAACATTTGGTTCTGCGGTCGCTTAGAGGATTGGGCCCGTGCTATAATTAATGCCACTCGCAGTGAAAGGACATCAGGGATGTCGCGCGTGTTGATTATTTCTTCATTTTGTTTATCCAAGTTTCCCCGCCTTGGAAGCTCTGTGGCCATTGCCAAAGAAAGCCCTGGAGACAGAGCGTTAGCCGCCGCTCCCTTGTAAGTGCATCATTACCTCGCTCCAAACAAAGTCCTTTTTTTTTCCTTCTTCTCCTTTCTTTTCTTCTTTTTTTTTTTTTTTTGTCAATAGAGGATGAAAACATTATTGGATTCAGGAGTTCATAGTAGTCCTGTATGCGGCTGGGGACGAGGGGGATAGATTTATGAAATGGACCATTTCAGATGGCATTATCTTCCCACAGTGAGGTACACCTTTCATAAATCATGGGAGAGTGCTCAGAAAACAGAGCATTTGTTATTCCTCCTCTGCATTGTATTTGCATCCCCCATAATCATAGGAAAGAAGAAATTCTCAGGTTTCCTTTCCTGGCTCGGAAAAGCCAATTAATCCCTGTAAAGAGAGGAAGAAATGTAGTAGAATAAAGTCATGTAAGTCAAGGATTGTGCTTTTTCCTACTTTTTCGGTTTTTTTATAAATCATGGTGATTTTTTCCCCCTGCTTCCTTGGGCCTTAATTTAATGATGGCATTAATCAAGAACTTTGGTTTTATTTTTCACTGAAGACTTTGTGCTGTATTCTGTAGGATCATGGAGAGGAAAGTGGTTCTGCTAGCAAAGCAAGTAGATGGGAATAGTGGCTGAGATTTCCTTTGCCTCTGTCTGCCTTTCCCCATCTCAGGACTTGGGGGGTACTTAGTCTTTAGTATGTCTAAGCCCAAATTATGGATCATTATGTTTCTGACATGGAGAACCCTTCTTGTCTGGTAGCTTGGGTGAATTTGCATGGAGAGGCAAAGTGGATTCTTCTTTGTGTGCCTTTGGCATAAACTACCAAGTAACAGTCCATTCCCCAGAAAGAATTAGGCTTCTTACATACTTCTAGCTGCTGCCCACACTGCCGGCCCATCTGGCAGAATCATATCTCAGTGGTAAAAGTCACCATTCTGATTAGAAGTCCACAGTCCCGAACACTGTCTACCCCATGTCTAAGGTTCCCGTGATGCCCTGAAGAATAGTCTGGGGAGAGGTTATGAAAATGAATGACAGTGGTTTGAAAAGTCCTGAAGATAAGCCGACCTCCCCCAGAATGTCATCCCCTCTCCCAAAATAGAGAACATAAGAAAAACTGACCTCTGTAACCCTGGGGTGGGGGAGGAAGGAACAAAAACCTGCCAACATGTATCATATCAGATAGTTGAGGAAAAAGTCACATTTTAAAGGTAGCTTCATCTCAGAAGATTTGAGACATTTCTTCCACACATGTGACATGCCAAGATAAAATTGAATTACGTGGACACTTCAGAGGACCTTGAACTTGACTAACTGAACTTGACGGTCATCACAAGACACGGAGGGAAAATATCTCATTGTTGAGATATTTTGAGACATCATTGTTCAGGCAAACGTGAGCTAGAAATTGAGAAATCTATTCACGCTCTTCTTTGTGGTCGCCTGGAAGGAATTAATGCCAAATACCATGGCTGAGGTCCCAGGCGAAAACCAGCTCTTCAGAAGGACACGTTCTTTGCCTGTGCCTTTTCTGCCTGCCCACCCCCTCTCTTCACCCAAGGAAATAGGTGTTTATTTACATGTATGTAATAGAGCAGTCTTGGATTTGTATCAGATGGACCTTGGCTTGAAGCCCGCCTTCATTTTTCCTTACCTTTCCTGCTTCTGTTTCCTATTTCATTAAAAAAAAAAAAAAGACAATTAAGGCAACCATTCAAAATTCCTATAAAGATTTAGCAAAATAATTAATCAAGGTGGGACCACAGAGTAGGTGCCTAAGACTCATTAGTCATTTATAGAGGGCTTTCTATGTGACATGAATTCAATTTTGTACTTTGGGGACAACCTCTATCTTTATCTCTTCAATCTTCAAACTGTCCTGTGACATAAGCATTATTGTGCCCATTAGATGAGGAAACTAAGGTACAGGGATAATAAGTCATTCATCTCATAAAAATCAAACCAAAGTTCCAAACTCTGATCTCTTTGACATCAAATACTGTACTTGCTTATTACATATTTATCTTCCATGGTCCTACCCCTGGGACTGCAAATCCCTGTCTAGGACAGATCACCTGTCTAGGACAAGAAACTCCCAGAGGGAGAAACAAGGAAGACACAGGAACATGAACTTCAAGAGCAGCTGAGTTACCAGAACACCTAAGCTAGATGCTTATAGGGCTTCATTAGAGCTTTCTCTCTCACTATTTCTGACGCATCACAGTTGGATCCACTCTGGAAAATAAACAGAAAGGAGGGAAATGGCTCCACCTTTCAGTACCTTGGACACATGTGGAAAAATCTAGAATGAGAGTGGGGCACCTAAAGGAAGCTAGGTGTGAACTGGCCATCAGAGTAGCCTTGCCAGGACTCTCAGGCCTTTACAGCTCTTTCTGGGTTCCACCATTTGACTCTTTCCCACCACAGAGCATGACTTGGTTTGTTCATTGGCTCTCTGTGGGCCCGAGAGAGAAAGTGTGGCACGTGCTCTCAAAGATGAGGCATCAGTCACAGGGAACCCAGAATCTATATTAGCTAAGTTCTGAATTGTTTATATCCACTCTCAGCTCCAAAGCCTGATTTTCTGGTCTCCAAGAGTATGTTTCCAGATCCGTGGTCAGATATTTAAGAAGCTCATCAAGAGAATGAGGTTGGAGAAAAAACAACAACCAAGGATATATTGATTTCTGAGAATTCTTCCTGAGTTTCTCTTGGCTGTGGTACTGTCAGCCCATGATGAGATTGTTGTTGAGTTTGGATTGATTTTTGTCTTTCAAGACTCAGCACAAAACAACCCTTCCTCTGGGTAATCTTTTCTACTCCCCCTTCCCAGATAGAGTTGACCTTCATAATTGAGATTCTCTTCTACTTTATCAGCTTCTACTATTTTCAAGTGCTGTCACATTGAATCGAAATAATTTCTTGTCTTTGTCCCCTACAAGACTATGTACTCCTTGAAGACAGGAACTATGCTATCTTCAAGGTGCCCAGGAACTCTTTGTTGTATCAGTGAAAGGAATCACCTTATATACACAAGTAAAGAGAGCAGAGAGCACAATAACATTAAGCCTGAAACATCTCCTACAAACATTGGTGGTCAGACTACAGTGGATCTCACTTGCTGTAGCCAAATCAAGTTGTAGCCTGAGTTTGATAAACGTCCCTGTAGATACTCTGAGTTCAGCGACTTCTTCCCGATCTGGAACTAGTGACAAGTCACCAGTCTGGTTGTTTGCTCAAGCATGTGGGTATTGCAAGTCACTGTATCTGGGGAAGGCCCTCTGGAGACATCCCTGGATCCCAC
Source organism: Taxidea taxus jeffersonii (assembly GCA_003697995.1). Lineage (NCBI taxonomy): Eukaryota > Metazoa > Chordata > Mammalia > Carnivora > Mustelidae > Taxidea > Taxidea taxus. The sequence goes on from ML110738.1 coordinate 226,546, forward strand.
TGCTGCCTGTGAACCTGACTGTTGACCTCTGTAGATAAGTGAGCATAGCCCTGCAGGGGGAAAGGGAGACACCTTGTCACTGCCAGGTAGCCGTGTTGCTGATGATTGTGCTGGATCCAAAACACAAGAGGGAGATTCTAATTGAAAAAGCTTTGCCTGAATGTCCAGAACTAGTGAGAAACAATCTTATTGGTAATAATTCCTCTTTCCTTTTCCATGGAATATTGAGGGTAGTCCTCGTCGTTAAAGGGTGACATCCCGAGATGGACATCTTTCGGAACAAAGAGGCAGTTTGAATTTAGAGACCCTGTCATTTGGTTGCTTTTCTTTTTCTTTTTTTTTTTTTAAGATTTTTTTTTTTTAAAGATTTTATTTATTTGAAAGAGAGAGCATGAGAGGAGAGAGGTCTGGGAGAAGCAGACTCCCTGCTGAATAGGGAGCCCAATGCAGGACTCTATCCTGGGACTCCAGGATCATGACCTGAGCCGAAGGCAGTTGCTTAACCAACTGAGCCACCCAGGGACCCTTGGTTGCTTTTCTTAAGTATGTCACCTCAGTCTTTAGAATGAGGCTGTTCATCCTTGCACTTGTGAAATTGACTCGTCGCCTAATTTTAATGCATCTGAAGTTTTCATGCCAAAAAAGATCAGAATCAGATTTGAAAGTCTATATACTCTAACCAAAGGTCTGGTGTGTGTGTGTGTGTGTGTGTGTGTGTGTGTGTTTTACCACTATTATTTTTTAAAATCTCTTTCGACATAGCTACTCCTTCCGTACTCTGCCTAACCTCCCCAAACACCCTGGATTTCTTGTGTTGTGGTTTCTCCCCTTTCTTGTTCATTCAGTCGTGCTCCTCATTTGATCTGACTACTGGTTTTATTTCCAAGAATTTTTTTAAAGGAATTATTTATTTATTTGAGGTTGGGGGTGGGGGAGAGAATCTCAAGCAGACCCTGTGCAGAGCATGGAACCAGCCTTGGGACCTGATCCCATGACCTGTAAGGACTTTTTTTTAAAGTTGGCATCTTCATTTGACCCTCCCTGTATATCCCTTCCCCTTTGCCCTAACATATTTTTTACTTGTTTCATTCATTACTTTCAAAACTCCTGAAAATTCTTTTTCTTTAGATCCCATTTTATTTGTGTGCTCCATTTTGGGGGAGAGAGAAGCTGGCTTTAATTAACATGGCCTGAGCACCTGGTAGACTTTATCTCATAGACACCGTGTGTGGAGGCCAATCCTGGCTCTTCCCTTAACTTCCCTTGTGACCTTGAACATGTCGTTTCATCCCTCCCTCTTTTCATTGTCACCTGTCCCTTTCGGCTAATTAGTGCCTAACCCACCTTCCTCACAGGCTTGCTGGGCAGCTCAAAAGAGCACCCACACTGCACAGCACTTGGAAATCCAGCTGAGCTCTGGAAACTCTGGGTCATCCCACTGATTCCCTAAATGAGGTGATTGTTCAAGAAATTCTTCAAACTAATTTTACTTCCTTTTCTCTCCCTCCATCCAAAACGCCAGAACAACTCAGCTACTTTCTCTTTCTGTGGTTTGAAGAGTCCAGGAGTTCCTAGGCTGACAGGATATGACCACATTAGTCCTTGCACACACTACCTTGTACAATGAAGGGATTTCAGCTCTCAACCCAGAGGAGGTAGCTTCCCTCTCCCTCCATCCTGGGGCACTGGAGAAATATAACGATTACTGTCTCCGCTCTGCAGACACATTGCAGGCTTGGAAACACAGCTGATACATTTATTTATCAGACTGTCGATAGAGTCGTGGGGGCCATTTGGATGAAGGGGTCCAGTCCATGGGCCTTGGCAATGGGCCCTGGGGGGAATGTAGCCCAGAGCCAGGTTCCGAGGCAAGAACCCCAGCAGCAAGGGGCTGGGGTCCTACCTGATGCCCTCCTCCAAGTTGGTTAAGATAGTTTTCCCTCCCGGAAGATTCAAGTGAAATAAAGCTTTAGGAATTGGGAACAGAGACATTAAATATGGATTACAAACCGGGAATTTCTCCCCCCTGTCCCATCTTTGCTTCTATAAAGGAGTAGGTTAAAAAAGAAAAGTTCTTAAAAAAAAAAAAAAAGTCTTACTGCTCAATAAATCCCTTTAAAAAAAAGGGGAGTGGGGGTGGGGGAGAAATGCACATTAGTCTTCCATTAAAAATAGATCAAAAAAGTACCCAAAAGAAAAAACCCCACAACAATGAAATAAATTAGGATAATACAACTGGAGGCCAGCAAATGAGTTTGCTAAATGTTATATTTTCTCAAGCCACTTAGATTTCTGACTTCCTGTTTCTGCCTGGAGCACTAAAGGCAGGAACACTGTCATTAGCTTCAAAAACCATTTTTTAGCCCCTAGCTGCATTTATTATTATTCTCTCTCCCCCCCGCAAGCTGTATCCCTGCATTTGTTACAGCACAGGTGCATCTAGCTCTCGAATGTTAAGGGAGATGAAAGGAGGGAGGGAGTGCTCCCTTCCCCTCCATGCAGGAGCTCGGGGCCAACCCTGTGAATGCTGGGCTAGATAGGGGGCTTTCTGGGTGGCTCCCAGCAACGCCAGAGTATCTTTCCACTCCACACTGTGGATCAGATAACCCGAGATCATAGTAAGCCAGAGGATAATCCCTTGCATTTTTCAATAAAGTAATTACTTTGTCCCCTCACTTAGCCCCTTAAAAAGAGCCAAAAAGAATGTGGCACCTAGATGCTATTTATAACCATTTTTACCTCATGCCTCTAGGGCCAAAATTGGAAACCTAATTTTAGATCCATAAAAGCCAAAAGATGTGTATAAGAAGCCTCAAAATAAAATATTCCAGGGCGGCCCCGAACAGGTTCAGCTTGATTTATTTCACAGTGGATATTTAATTATGTCATTGAAAAAACACCGGCAATTAAATCATTATTTCTTGGGTGTTGGGTCCAAGGACATTCTGGAGGAAATCACAGGCAGAGGGAGGAAGAAAGAGAAATGCAGGGTGGGCCAAGGAGCCTGCAAGCTGGTTTAGCGGGTGAGTAGTGGCTTTAGGATTAAACGGAGCTGACCTTCTATTGTCCTTGCAGTGCTGTCGTCCTGCGTATCCTGCTAAAGCCTCCCTGGGCCTTCGTCTGCCACTCAGGGTGGGGGGGATCCTGCCCACCTCATGGGTATATTGTGGGCTTTAAAAATGCAGCATTCAGGGTGTCTGTGTGGCTCGGTGGGTTAAGCATCTGCCTTTGGCTCTGGTCAATGTCCCAGGGAGGGTCCTGGGATCGAGTCCTGCATCAGGCTCCTTGCTCAGCAGGAGCCTCCCTCTCCCCCTGCTTGTGCTCTCTCTCTCTCTCTCTCTTTCTCTCTTTCTCCAGCAAATAAATAAAATCTTTAAAAAAAAAAAGGCAAGGCAGCCTTCTGTTCGGCACCTGGCAGGCTGGAGGTTCGTCCACACACAGTCGCAGTGGTAGCTATTATCTATTCTTGTTACTGCTCAGGAGACCTGTCACTGTCCCCTCCCCACCCTGGCCCCCAAACCCTGGCTGCCGCCCTATTAGAAGTTCACTACATGACTTTGTGATTGTACATAGAGTACTCACGCCTCACGGATCTCAGAACCCGTGTCTTTTCTGGGTGGCCAGGCTGAAAAGTGCAGTCTTCCGAGAGGGCCAGAAGTGGGACTCTAACGGCATTTCGCTTTTGAAGACCTCCCAGATCCTGAACAGTCCCAGCCCCCACAGCAGCCCTGCTCCCTGTCGCACAGATGCCCTTGGCAGCTCAGCCTGATTCCCACTGCCTGCTCATCTCTCCAGCTATGTTGTCTGCCAAGCTGCAGAAGCCTTGGGAGTTCAAGTCCGGGAGACATGCCAGCTAGCGTCCTTTGTCAGGGGACCCACGGTAGGGCTGTGGTAGGCCTGCTTTTGGCCCGTGAGCTTCCACTCTGCTGTTACTCCCATGGTTACGTCCCATGAGCAAAGGGCCCTTCCGGGTGTCATTAAGGCAACTAATCAGCTGGGTAAGGTAGGGAGACGACTGGATTCTCAGGGTGGGTCCAGGGCATTCACGGGAGCCCTTCAGAGCAGAAGAGGAAGCAGCGGGGGGGGGGGGGGGATGAGCGAGCCGTGGCAGAGAGGTGCAGAGAAATGGCAAGCAGGACAAGGATTCCATGTTCTGTTGCTGACTTAGAAGACAGAGGGGCCTGCATGGCGAGAAATACAGGCCTCTGGAAGCTGCGTGCCTGCTCTGGCTGGCAGCCTGAAGGAAGTGGGGAACTCACTCCTTTAACCGCGTGGAAGATGGGGAGCTCATTTCTCCAACCGTAAGGGAAGTGCGGACCTCAGGCTTATTGCCACCAGGAACAGGGAGCTCAGTCTTACAACTGCATGGAACTGACTTCTGCCAATGACTCGAGTGGGTCTGAGAGCAGATTCTTTCCCTGGGGCCTCTAGACAGGAGCCACCAAGGTCGCCACCCTGGCCCGGTGAGCCCCACTGTGTCTGGACTTGATGGATACAAACGGATGTGTTGTTTAAGCCCATGATCTGGGCACTTGCCTTGGCCATGAACAAAGCTCCTGCGCTCCCCCAGGGCCTCTTGGGGGGCAGGTCCTGCCCGGCCCTGAGGCCCTTTCGCTCGTTCCCTGGTACATCTGGCCCTTTCGGCTGTTTCCCCCCCCCAGGAGAATCATCGCGCCTCATTCGGTGGAATTGCTTTTGTTTGATCATGAGTGTGTTCAGAGTCATACTCAGCCTAATTATTGCTTTTGACTAACCCCAACACATAATGTTGTGTGTCATGCTGTACTACTTTTAATTTCACAGATGAACACGTTTCTATTCTTTAATCCCCGCTCCAAGTCTCGTGTTAACTCCATCTGGACAAAGCGCTGAGGTGTGCTGTGTGTATGGCTTCCTCCGAGCTGAATGCCACAGCCGCCCGAGATTCACCCTGCGGGGCCCCAACAGCAAGGAACAGGTTTTCCTCTGGAGCGACGGAATTCATTGCGCTGGCCTGAGAAGGCTCGCCTGGAGATTGCTCGCGCCACCCCACATCTCCGTGACTGTCGGGCTCCCGGACCTGCCTTCTCAGTAGCAACGGCCGCATTTCCTTCATGTCTCCCCTAGGCCAGGCAAGGGATAGGCCAAGAGCTTTGCAGGCATTATTCAACTTAATGACAATGCTCCCAGTTGGCAGATGAGAGGACTGAGGTTCATAGACTTTTCAGAGCTGAGTAGCTCTAAGTTTTAGTCCAACATTTCAACCCGAGCGATGATACCAGAGACTTTGTTCTTAACTATGGGATACTGCATGTGTTTGGGGGGTTTGTTTTGGTTTTGGTTAGAAAAGAGAGAGAGAGGGACATCTGGGTGGCTCAGTTGGTTAAGCTGCTGCCTTCGGCTTGGGTCGTGATCCTGGGGTCCTGGGATCAAGTCCCATATCAGGATCCTTGCTGAGCGGGGAGCTGCTTCTCTCTCTGCCTCGGCCTGACACTCTGCCTGCTTGTGCGCTCTCTCTCTGTCTCTCACAAATAAGTAAATAAATAAAATCTTTAAAAAGAGAGAGAGAGGGGCACCTGGGTGGCTCAGTGGATTAAAGCCGCTGCCTTCAGCTCGGGTCGTGATCCCGGGGTCGTGGGATCGAGCCCCGCATCGGGCTCTCTGCTCTGCGGACAGCCTGCTTCCTCCTCTCTCTCTCTGCCTCTCTGCCTACTTGTGATCTCTGTCTATCAAATAAATAAATAAAATCTTTAAAAAAAAAAAAAAGACAGAGAGAATGATCCCAGTATTTTTCATCTTGAGACATTCTTTTCCAAAACTCCCTCCCAGTCTGTGGACTGCATGTGTAGTCTCCAACCCAGATGCATTACACAGAGTGTGTGTGTGCATGTGTGTATGTGAGAGAGAGAGAGAGAGAGAGAGAGAGAGAGAGATGGGTGGGGCACGGGGAGTTAGTGGTTATTTCCTTGAGGAAAAGGGAAAAGAAAAGTAGCTTTTCAGTGTTTGTTCCTGCCAAAGCACTGTGGCATGCTGTCGTTCCAAGAGGAAAGGGCTTGTTTGTCTTATTAGCTCCTGATGAAATAGGATATTGGGTTGGAAAGCTAAGTTATAACAGGTGCACTTGAATTTGAGAGGGAGACAGAGCAAAAACCCTGGCTCTTCAAGGTCTATTTTTTTTCCTCTTCGGGCATACCACACGCATATATAGGCACACACAGGTTTTTGGTATTAGGATTTGGGGATTTCTAAACCCATAAATGATAAGACTTAACATGACTTCCATTAATGTGGGGTAAAAAATTGAGCTAACATCCTTTATGCTTGGGGTACACTATCTGCAAGCATTTTAGTAATAGTTCCTCTTAGACACTTGCAGTGATGAAATTGGGAGTTTTCAAAAGAAGTCTAAAATCCCAACTCTGCAATCATGGCGCCCCGGACCTTGGGAAACAGAGAAGGTTGGCACCTTTGCAGGGAGCCAGACATTCACAGTCATGGGTCTGAGTGTACCTCGGATTCCAGTGTGCCTTTGCCAGGGGCGTGGGAGCAGAAGGCTGAGGGGCTGCACTGGAGGGAGGTCTTTCCGCCCTGTCCAAGCCCCTCCCCTAATCCTACCCCACCTGACTTCCTCCCAGACAAGAGGGGGGTAGGGTGGCAGCAGTCACTAGAGGACAGTAAGAAGCCACCAGATGAGACTGAAGTTTTTATTTCCAGCTGGGAGCGACAATACCTACCCCAAACTGGCGGAGGCAGAAAGGGGAGTTCATGGGTTCCCGAAACTGGGAAGCTCGAAGGGTAGATCTGGCACTGTCGGGCCCAGGTGATCAAACGGCGCTGTCACGATTTTTTCTCTCCATCTTTCCGCTGAGCTTCGCTCTGCGTAATCTTCGTTTTCAGGCAGTGTCAGCCTGGGAGGGCAGAGATGCCCACCATGGGGCCACATCCTTCACGTTCAAGGGGCAGGTGGGAAGGGGTGTGTGTTGGGCTCCTGGAGAGCTCCGGCAGGAGTCCCGCGCCTGACTCTCATTGGCCCTCAGCGGGTCACATGTCAGCCCCCCCCCCCAGCCAATCCCTGCGGCCCTGGCCCCCTTGGAGCTGGGGGATCTCATCACCTGGCACAAGCCGCACAGATTGTGAGAGATGGCGCAAAGCAGGTAAGCCACTGCTGGAAAAAGTGGGATGAGTGTTCAACAGATGAAAACAGCAGACCTCCGTTACAGCAGCTATAGTGCTACTGCTGTACCCATTCCTAGAGACGCTGAAGTCTTACTTGATGTTGATCTTGCTCTGGACTCACTCCAGTACAACTGGAGACTTGCACCTGGGAGGCTCTCGTTTCTTGTACTGGGAGTCAGAGGATGGGACACCAGACATGGGCCCGTGGAAGCGGGTGGAGAGAGAGGCGTACACGGAGTCATGATGGGGTCCAGCCAGGATTGCAGATGGCAGGGACGGTCTGACAGGACAAGAGGCAGTCCCTGGCCTAAGCATGCCAAGGGTAGGTAGCAGCATCCTTGCTATGGAAGGAGACGGCTGAAGCCAGCAAGGAGGTGGGGAGATGCTTTTCAAACTACAGCCAAAGTGATCGTGTTGAAACTCAGATCTGAGTATGCTGTTCCTCCTCCTTCCACCCCTAATTAAATCACACCAATGATATTCTGTAGCTCTTAGGATAAAGACAGACCCCTGAACATAACCTGAAGTCCATCCACCCCCCACCCCCCAGAGTGATCTAGCCCCTCCCTCCCTCCCTCCCTAGTCTCACCATGCCTCTCTCCTTACTTTGCCCTACCACACTGACTTTCTCCCAGTTTCTGGAACTTCCCCCACTGCCTCCTGCCACAGGGCCTTTATGCATGCTGGCTTTTCCCTTCTTTGTCTCTTCTCATTTTGTGTATTTCAACTTAATTGTCACTCCCTCTGGGAAGCCTTCCTGGACTGCATTAAACCCCTTACAAGTTCTCATAGGTCCACGCATTTCCTCTTGAGAGCAATGTTGTGATTTTGCATGTATTTTTGTTCATTTATCAATTCCTTTTTTTTTCCACCAGACTGTAAGTTCCATAGGCCAGGTGTCTGTTTTACTTCACCGGTGTCTTCCTCATGCCCTTACGAGGGCTCAGCAGTCAATAAATATTTCTGGAATGAGCGAGTGAATTAGGGCTTTCAGAATCATTCTGGCATTGCGGAGGGAAGCAGGAACCAAAGAGAAAGCTGGATCATGGATGCATGGGCCAGCAAAGGTCCCCAAATGTTTATGACAAATCACTCATTTCCATGTTTTTGCTTTGTTTCCTTGGGACTTTTTTTTTTTTTTTTCTCCCAGTAGTAGTCGTTGGTGGTGGTAGTGGTTGTGGTGAAAGTGACCGTATGGTGAGTAACCACACATGACCAGTCCTGACACTCAGACCTCCTAAGTTAGAGCCCTTGGAAAATGCAGACGGGCCAAATAAAATGCAAGTGTTGTCCTTTGGACCTTAACTGGACTGAAGTCCGTCTTTAGTCAACACCGAATAATAAATCCATGCAACCCATCACGACTGCTGGCACAACCGCAGTGGGGGGCGTGTGTAGCATATTTAACCTACTTTCGAGAACAAGCTCCTTTTAGGGGCTTTGCACACTAATTGTATGCAAATGGGTGCTGCTGACTGCAAGCACAAGATTCGAACTTAGTCACATGAGAAACCTACTCATCAGCAGTCCCGTTCGGACTTCCACTGCCCTCTGTGCTGTTTGATGGCACGCACTACCGTCTTTCTCACCCCCGCTTACACTAGCTTCCAGTACTGCCCCAGGGGACTCTGTGAGGGCAGAAACTTTGTCCCCTTCACTTTGGCCTGATGTCCAGCTCAGCCTGGCAGGTGCCTTACTTCCAAACAGAAACACGCATTGAGGTCCTCCTCTGTGGCACGCGTTGTGATGGGCCGTGACAGTAGAGATTGCACGCGTGCATGGGTAAGGCTTTTCTGGAATGCCTTGCTCTCATCACCCTGTTCCAAATCTGAGCCAGACCTTCTGGCCCAGCTCACATTCTGCCTTCTCTGAGGTGCCCAGCTGGACGTGGTCAGCCCACCCTCCAATCTTCTGTAGCCTTTTGTCTGTTGCGTTTACTTGACACTTTCCACTTACTGTCCCGTATTGTATTTGTTTTCATGCGTTACTTCACCAGTCACTTAACTGAGTGCTACTGAATAAAGTCTCTGTGCAAGACACTGCAGCAGACAAAAAGATGGACAAGATATGGTCCTTGCTTTCATGTATTATTTCTCCGATTCAGCAGCGCCATATGTCAAGGCAAGGGCTTTATCTTATTCTTTTTCTAGACATCTTTTTTTTTATCACCCATAAAAAGACATGGCAGAGTAAGTATTATTGCACATTTTTTCGGTGGATGGATGGATGGATGGGTGGATGGATGGATGGATGGATGGATACATGTACAGATGAGTGGTTGGATAGATGGATAAATGATGCATGGTTAGATGAATGGGGGAATTTTTATATTTTATTGAAAATCTGTAATGATATCCTACTGGCTTACTAGAAATAACGTAGCTGCCCAAATGTCCAATTACCCTTCGGTATTTGTGAGCATCAGCGACATGCCAAGCCCATGCCAGGAACCAGAAATTAGGCACACAAATAAGAACAATTAAGATCCACACCCTGGCCTTAAGGACCTCTTAGTACAGGGGCAGAGGCACATAAACAAATGTCTCTTAACATGGGAATGGGAGTGGGTCTGGGGATGATGATACCAATGATGTAAACACCACAAGAATGCAGATACTCCCTCAGTTTGTTCCTTCTTGATCTGGAGACTCTGCAGAGAGGAGATGACTGTCGAAGCCTGTATAGGATTTGCCCCAGGGAAGAGGGGAGACATCAGGGTCAGGAGGAGAGACTGTAGGTGTCACAGACCTGGGCTGCTTCTGATGAGCGGGAGAGGTGGTCTGCGATGATGTTCTGCCCATCTTCAAGAATGAGCCACCAAATGTCCCTCACGATCTAAAAGAGCTGTTTCCTCTACACACAGTGTCCGGGAAATTGGTCAAGGTTGTGCTGTGACACTCAACGGCAAACTCAAGATGAGGGGGGTTACAAGGTCTAGAGTCTCAGATTTTGTTTTTACTAGACCATGTGAGTACAGATTCTGGCGAGGGCAGTAAAAGGTTCTCTTCAAATAGGGACACTGGGCTGATGTTAAGATAATAACTGGATGTTTTTACCACCATATTTCTCAAATATGCTTTTTATTAAAGCTGTTTCCACTTTTTTTTTTTTTTAAAGATTTTTATTTATTTATTTGTCAGAGAGAGAGAGCGAGCACAGGCAGACAGAGAGGCAGGCAGAGGCAGAGGGAGAAGCAGGCTCCCTGCCGAGCAAGGAGCCCGACGCGGGACTCGATCCCAGGACGCTGGGATCATGACCTGAGCCGAAGGCAGCCGCTTAACCAACTGAGCCACCCAGGCGTCCCTCCACTTTTTTTTTTTTAATGGGCTTTGCTTTTTAGAGCCGTTTTAGGTTCACAACCAAATTGAGAAGAAAGTACGAGATGTTCCCATATCCCCTTGCCCCACACATGCCCAGGCTCCCCACCATCCACATCCTCCACTGAAGTAGGTTCGTTTGTTACCATCGAAGAATCTACCCTGACACGTCATTGTCACATATATGACACGTATGTCACCCAAAGGCCATACTTTCTATCAGGGCTCACTCTTGGCATTGTTCACTCTGGGGGTTTGGACAAACAGATCATGACATGAACCCATGATTGTGGTATCGTGTAGAGTAGTTTCACTGCCCTAAAAATCCTGTTTTCGTGTGTGTGTGTGGGGGGGGGGGTGTTGGGCACGCATCAGAAACTCTTTTTGAGTTTTTATGTTTTGAAAGTGTACCACAAACACAGAACTCTCCTAGGCTTTGCCCCAGATCCCTAGGGAGAACGAGGACAGTCAGCCGGGGTCTGGGCAGGTGGGCTCAGAGACTGTCAAGGGGCCTGTCTGAAACACATAAGTCTGAGCCACTCAACATTCTGAGGACTAGGATGTTTCCTAAAGAAGGCTTGCCATCATTCCTGAGTAATTGTGGTCCTTCCAAGCACGTGGGTATCTTCGACAAGAACAAATCTGCCGGCAGCTTGAGGATTCTATTCGGGCTTAAAGATCTCGGCGTCGTCATGTTTGTTACCACGTGCTTTACGTAATAGACTCGTCTCAAGTGACTCTTTATATCACCCTTTGTCTCTAAGTGATTTGCTGCTAGGAAGATAATAAACACTCCAGCTTTATACTCAGAAAGTCAAATATGCCACGAGTAGTTGCAACCTGAGGTATTTGCACTTTAAGAGGAAATATTTACTGACACCGAAGCACATGACTTTCCTAACAAACCACACAACCATCCCTTTCTGTGAGCAAATAAATAGTTGTCTTGAGCTACCGACATGCATGATGGCCAGATGAATTATCTGAGAAAAACTTAGCATCTGATGATGTTCTTTTGAGATCACAAGGAAGAATTCTATTTGCTGGAGCCGAGGTATTTTTTTTTCCCATTCCTTGCTTTCTTCCTTCCCTCCCTCATTCTTTCCTCCCTTCCTTCCTTCCTTCCTCCCTTCCTTTCTCCCTTCCTATCCCTCTGCAGTTGTTAACAATAGCCACAAATGTGAGTGCTTCAGGCTTGAACTTGTCAACAGTCCGTGGCCCACTGTGGAGACAGAGATGTCACCTGTTTGGGGCCGCGACTCCAGGGCGGGTGTTTCTGTGGGAACTAGGGGCCTCAGCCACTGCACACCTTTGATCTTGGATCTTCTTTCTGGTGAAACGCCCGTGATTCATAACTCAGTCACGTTGCTGAGGGCTGTCTCTTCAGATAGAGTCTATCTCTAAGAACTTAAGTCCCAGGATTTTCAAACAGTCGCTTGATTTATGTGCGTGGACTTCTCACTCGGGAAAAGAACTTTTATTTGGCAAGCACCACATGAACAGAGGCCTGAAAGAAATAATTAGGACTCCCTTCTCCCTTTTTAATCTCCCAGGTTTCCTTGCACGGGTGTGGATGGGGTGCATTTGTACATTTGCAGAGAAGATGGGGGGCGGTGGAGGGGGGGTGCGGTGCGGCATGGCCGATCCCACTTCTTCCCTTTCTTTTGTTTGTGCGACAACTCAATTCGCTGTCACCGCATCAGCACATTTTGCTGCAAATCTCAGTGCCCTCTCGCTTTCGTTTTACTTAATGCGTTTCTGCGTTTACCCAAGGCCACAGGAGCTGTTTTCTCGCGAGTAGCATACCTGCCTCAAATAACTAAAATTGCCTGGGTCTCGGAATCAGAGCCTTCATATTCTCCCATATATTATTTGGTCCTATTGTTCCTTAACTTGCTCATCATTCACACGGTGAAGGAAATTCCATTTGGTCCTTTTAAGACCGCCAGACTCGCTGACTTAAACACTCAGCCCCGGTTACTTCTGGATATTTCAGTTCTTTATTGAAATGGTCCTTTTAATGTCATCTTTAATTTAATCAAATAGTGTCATCAAAATAACATTTACTCTATTACTGCAAATTCACTGCATTATTAACTAGTGTAACTAGACAAAAAAGATGGTACAAACCCCCATGGAAATATATACTTACTGTAAAAATGGATACAGTTCATAGATGTTCTATATTTAATTTGCAGTTTCAAAGCACTCTCTATGGAGAGGTTTTATGGTTCTGAAATAATTTAAAAACACACTTTACTACAATCCATAGCAGGTAGTTTTTGCCAATTTGGAAAGTTATGGTGCCTTGTACTTTCCAAAGTAACCTGAACAGTATTTTTTATAGCGATGCACCTCTCCCATTACAAACGAGTGCCAGTCTTCACACCACAGGTGGTACAGCCAACGACTTGCTAGTTTTCTCTCAAACAACCCAAATATAATAGCATAAATAGTTTTGCAGGTGCCATTGGAATCCAAGTGGCTTGATGAAAAATACCAGCTCATTGATGCCATTTTGGAGAATTTGATCAGAAAACAGGTCATGCTTGGGGCAGGGATAAAGGGTAAGAGAGAGGGTTGTGCAATTTAAAAATTCCTCCTCTGATTCAAAAGAATAATGTGGACTGGGAGACAAGAGTTCTGGGTTCAAGACTTTGAACAAGGCATTTGCTAGGCCTTAGTTTTCTTATCACCGTAAAGAGGGAGTTCTGTGATAGTAAGACTCTTACTATCCAAATAATCCAATATTTTAAAAATGCTGTCTACTCACTTTGTATTGAGATCAATAATGCCATCTTCCAGTTAGAATTTTTTTATTAGAATTTGCCACTAGCTACTACTTTGTATAGTATAAAACTAAAATATCAGTGGTACACTTCTCTTTCAATATTTCATTCATCTTCCTATCAAGAAATTCTATTCTTAGAAAGATATTGGGTAGACTTACAAATAAGGGTATTGAACTACAGTCATTTATTTTTCAAAGGCATATATTTTCTACCTATTGCTGTACCTGCCCACCAACCAAGTGCTACATGCTAGGCCCTGAGGAAACAAAGACAGATAGGTTCAAGGTCTCTGTCTTATGGAATTTAAAGTCTAATAGGGAACACAACATTTGAAGAAAAAGATGAAGTAATTCAGATGTTAGAATAAAAGTCTTCACAGGGTCAACCATTCATTTGTCCTATCTGCCTATCCATCCATCCTTCCATTTATCTATCCACCCACCTATCCATCCATCCATCCATCCATCCCTACTTCCATCTGTCCATCCATCCATCCATCCATCCATCCATCCATCCGTTTATCTACCTACCTACCTCTAGGATGTCAGAACCATCAGTGCTAAATCTCGGTGTAATATGAAGGCTTTGGAAAATCAAAGAACTTGTCAATGTCTGTAGAATGAAGTGGAGGTCCAGGATACTGACAAGACCTCAAATAAATATGACACGAAAGGGTCTGGAAACCTTGTGAGGCAAGAGTCACAAATTGATGAATCTGAGAAAAGTGGGGGGTAAAGATGTGCTCCATCAGTGGTTCTCAGCCCTCCTGGAATCATCTTGGAAGCTGTAAAAAAGATCCCAGTGCCTGGGCTCTTCCTCTAGGGAGCCTAGCTTAGCTGGGTTAGGTTCTAGCATGGGCATCAGGATTTTTAAAAACTCCCTAGCTGACTCTAGTTTGCAACTAAGATGGGAATAAAGGTTATGTGTGAGGGGAAATCTTCCTGGATGGTTAAAGGAGATACCAGTGGTGTCTGTGACTTCGGTTAGTGGGTATATGGTGCATGGGAGGAGGGGGGAGACTAGTTTAATAGGCCGCTGGTGGGTCACATGCCATGAGGGTGAGGAAAAAGGCAGTATGTTGTGGAATTGCACAACAGAGACGAGACTCGGGCGGCAGGACTAACCGCAGCTACCCATGTTTTGTTATAGAGAATTGCTAATACCTGACTTGTAACGTTTGAGCTCCAGACTGGCCATGATTAGGGTCACAAGTCAAAGACACCCTTCTGATTAGGAATGATAGAACTGGAGCTTCCTGTCTTCTTGCTTAGTGCTCGCCTTGGGGTACGTTCAACAACAAATCGGTGTTTGCGACTGAGTGCCTGGCTGACATCACTCATTCTTCAGTCCCAGAGACTTGTTCTGTAGCAACCTCACTACTTAGCACGAAAGGAAACTCTTACCCGATGGAAATCATTCACTCAGCTGAGGTCGCAGCCGCTGAGAATCACAGTGATGTCTCCTTTTGTCACATTCTTACCAGGGAAGGACACACATCCGTGACTTAGCAGGTACTTACTGGGTCAGGTACTGATGGGCATGGAACAGGTCCAGTGGTAAGAAAGAGAAAATGCTCTTTGCCTTCTGAGATCTTGCAATCTGGAGGGGACAGGGGGCTAGATAAAGGAACTCAGTAGAGTGCAGCAACCATAATAATGCCTTTGTCATCAGCCACTGTTGTATGGATCTGTGACAGAGGTATGCAGCAGTTAATCTAAAAGGAGCGTATCTAGCTTTGGAAGTTCTTTTCAATTCAGTTGCTTTATTTATTTATTTATTTATAAATTGGCATTATCTTTTATTGAATCTCTGTCTTGCTTATCCTCTCTCTCTCTCTCTCTCTCTCACACACACACACACACACACACACACACACACGTTTTGAAGACTTTACGTTAAAGGTACAGAACTTCAAAACCTGTGGACTTGCGTTGGTATCCATAGCAATCCCCTAACTGCCTCGTAAACAGAAGAACCTATAGCATATTCTCCACGGGGTATCTTTGGGGGAAGGAAATTGCTCACTTGTAACTGGACAGCTCAGAAAGTAATCAGCTGCATAGATGGGCATTTGCCGACCTGTAGACAGACCCGTGAGACTTGGGTATTCTTAGCTGAAGGTCCAAGTTCCCTTGAAAAAGAGACTCAACCCAAAATGGTTTGTTCCAGATCATACTCTCCCTAAAATCCAGGCAGTCTTTCATACAGGAAGGGTGATATCTGAAAACAGGTTTATATAGGCTGGTGAGAAAAAGGGGGACATTACCACTATAAGTGTTTTTTGGCGGTGATTATATGATTAGACTGATGATTGTACAGTTAAACATGGCTAAATTGGTGTTCTCTATAGAACTCACTGGTGTAAGGAAATTTTGTTTTCGACCATCAGGGAAGGTGCAGTCTGTGGCATGGCACACAGAAAATGCTCTGTAGGTATGGAGTTATAAGATGGATGCATGCATGCATGGATGGATGGATGGATGGATAAGTGGATGGATGAATAGATGGATGGATAATGGGTGGGTGGATGGATGGATGGGTGAATGATGGATGGATGGGTAAAGGGATGGATGAACAGTCCTGTTCCCCTTAAGTAAATCTCTACAAAGAAGTCCTGATCCTCAAATTTGCACATGCAAGGGAATCTCCAGTATGAGGTTGGTAAAATAGGAATATTTAGGGGTGTCATTCCCAGATATTCTGATTCAGTAGTTTTGGAGAGAACTTTGGGGATCTGTGTTTTTTAAACAAGTACCCCAGGTTATCATGGTGTGGGTGGGTAGTCTTGCCCTTCTGGATCCTAATTCATCTCTATTCTTATGCTGTCTTCTGTTTTATTGATTTTGCAGAAATCATTATGTAGTTCCATTTTGCCTGCATTTGGAAGGAGCTGCATTCAAATTTGTATCAAAGGCAGTTTGGAAGGGATTTGGGGGAGAACTGGTGGCCAGGTCTGTTGCTAGTGACAGCTGTCCTATCTCCCACTGGGACCTCCTTTTGGATGATCCTGAGGAAGCCCAGGGGTGCCTTCTACCTTTGATCCAGTGGGCCAGTCTAAAGGGAAGCTTTGGGAAGGGATTATATTAGGGTGAATGAGAATGAGAGGTTTGTCTTCTGAACGGGATTATTTCCCAGAAGAGAGAGGGAAAGCAACCCCTTGGCCAGGATTTCACCCTCTAGGTGACTCTCCATGTAGTATGGTTTGGATGTAGCTTCTCCATACTCCTTCTTGATGGCTGAATCTCATGCCAGAGGACAGGAATTTGGGGTCAGTGAGGTATCATTTTCCTTTTCTGGGAATAATCTGATTATGAAGGAGAGAAGACAAGGCCCAAGGGTGCTGGACGAGGGCTACTAGGTAGCGGAGGAGTTTCACACATTCGTGATTTCCTTATAGGCCAAGTTTACTCTCGGGGATGACAGTCATTTTCCAAGAAAGTGAGATTGCTTCACATCGCGTTTAAAGGCTTAAATAATGTATTCTGTCAGACAATTTTCTGAAATGGTTTTCCAAGTGAATGCATCAGAAAGTGCCTAGAAAGAATGCCAGCCATGGGAAGAGGAGGGCATTCAGAAAATGTGAGCTTCTTGAATCAGAATGTAAATGGGGGTGGACCAAACCCATGGTAAGGGGCACACACATTAGAGCCAGTTCAAAGAATTTACACACCCATGTAACTTATTTTCACATCCGTGTAAACACCGCCCAAATCCAAGTAGAGAACATTTCCACCATCCCAGAAGGCTCACCTATACCCGTTTCCAATTGATAAATCCCATCATTATCAAGCCCGAACCACTGTTGTCATCTCTTGAGTTTTATATAAAGACAATCAGCCAGCATGCGCTCGTTAGTGTCTGGCTGCTTCTGCTCCTCGTTGGGTTGTAGGATTCATCCACGGTATTTCATTCTTCTCTACTGCTGTGTAGTATGCCATCCATCCAGCATTTTATTATTATGAAAAAGTCAAACATGTTTAAAGAAGAAAGAATTGTATAGTGAACACTCATTGATGTGCTACCTAGATTTGACAATTAATGTCTCTCTACTTAGACCTTAACCATTTATCCATCCCTCTAACCGTCCATCCCTCCATCCATTCATCAGTCCATCTTATTTCCCAATTCATTTCCAAGTAAGTTACAGACACCAGTCACTTCGTTCCTAAACACTTGAGGAGGTGTTTCATTATTGCATTATTGAACTAGACTTTGGTATTTGTGTACAGGTTTGTTGAGGGTACACTTTTTTTTTTAATAATTAGAATGATATAATGATAAAACTATTAAGAGCCAGCATTTATTGGGTATGAATTTTGTACTAGGCATTGCACTAAGCACTTCACATGCGTACACATACTTTTGCTTCCATTTGAGATATGGACTCTGAGCCTTGAAGGTACTATTGATTTGCCTACGTTTACAGAGAAAGCAGATCACCCTGGATTGGGGCTGAACTCCAGAGCCGGTTTGCCAGCATGTGATTCACGTTAATTTGAGTTGAAAAGCTTGGATTCAGGGCCCACCTCTGCCACTTACCAATTGTGTGACTTTGGGCAAGTGAACTAACCTGTCTGAGCCTGAAATTTACCCAGCAGTAAAATGGGAGTGATAGTAGCAATGCCACAAAGTTGTTCTTGATGACTGAAGGACACTTGTAAGGAAAATACCTGCCTCATTCAGATTCACAATCTCACACTTTCCAGTAGAAGATTCTGGAACCTCCACTGGAAGATTCTGGAACCGTTGAAGTCTTTAGGGCAAACTGTGTGACTCTGCCTAGTTTTGTTGGTGCTGTTGTTTGTTTTGTCCTTGCTGAATGGTGATTTGATTCCATTTAAGCAGCACTCTGCAAACACAGACTCTGCTCCTCTCTATCTCTTCACGCAATGATGTTATAATATCTAGAGGCTTATTGATTATTTGTTTGATTCTATTGTGGGCACAGGAGCAGTTCTTAGATTAAGACTATTAGATTTTCCCAAACGGTATTGCCGTGGTTTATACAATTGGACGAAACGGGTGATCTAATTTGGACTCAATGTGCTCCAAAGTACAGCTGGAGGAAGGAGGTGCAGTGATTCGGTTCTGAGCCTGCGAACAAGTGGAAAAAAGTTATCTCCAGGTGATATCTCTGTGCCTCATCAATTCCGGATATACTGCGTGAGCAGGTCTGAGAATTCAGAGCTTTTTTTTGCTTGGTTTCTTTTCTTTTCTGTGAGCTAAAGAACCTAGCTTTATCTATCCAACTGAGATATTAAACTCACTGATATAATTTATTTTTCCACGTGAAATATCTCAGAAAAAAAATAATAAAGTACCAGGTTGAGTTTTCTCGAGGCACTGGATTAAGAGGAGATAGTAGATATGCCAGAAAAAAATTGTTCCCTGATAGTTGCTTTGGATGGAACCAAATGGAAAATGATTCTTTTCCTTCACTGTATGCCCCCCACCCCAGCATCCAAACATAATTTGATCATACCAAGAGAAGGTTCAGTTCTGCATTTTGCCTTAACATTACAACACAGTTCCAGGATATTATTGACTCTTCACGAATATCATTTTTAATGATGGCTATAAATTCCATTTATTGGCTATTACTGTAGTTTATTGAACCATTCCCCTAATCTTGAAAATGTAGATAACATCCAGATTTTACTTATTATAAATAAGGCTAAAATGTAACATGTGAGTGTTTTGAATTAATAAATATAATATATAATATTCCAGTGTTTCCTAAGATTAGATTTCCAGAAATGGAATTACTGAGTCAAAGAGTATACACTTTTTTAAGGGACTTAAATATATTGCACAATTATTTTAATGATGTGTCAGTGTCATCGAAAATGATGTTTTGGGTTCAAATCCCATGTATTGCCTATACTATGTTTGGGAAATTACTGAACCATTCTGCGCCTTGGTTTCCAAATGTGTGATATAGGAAAAATAATACCTATTTCACAGAGGTATTGTGAGGATTGAATGAATTAATACAGATAAAGCTTGTAGAATGTGTCTGGCACATAGTCAGGGCTTAGTAAATATGATCTGTGACTTTATTATTAACTACTATTACTGCCTTAATCGGGGAAGGATCTGTGGAGTACATAAAACTCATCCAAAGTCTCCCCTTGGTCCACTGTTTCCATTTCTCCCCCTCTAGAACTTTCCCCATAGTTACACACCAGCCCCTAAGATATCCCAGGTGGGTTTCAGCCTGTTTTCCCAAGGTTAGCTGCCTCTCTGAAAAGCTTGTCAGTACTGAATGGTATTAGAGAAAGAAAGGCAAACTTGTAATCGAAAATATGTTCCAAGCAGACGAATCCACCCCCAAACAGTTAGGAAGTGAACCTCTCCTGGCCACCCGCGTTCTTGAGGTCGGTTGGCCACGGGAAGAGGCAAGACCAGAATCAAACAGATTTGACTCCCGAGGTTCCGGTGGGTGTTAGGTCCCCACATCCCCACATCCCAGGACCAGATGAAGAGTCGCTGTGACCGTCCCGTGCTACCTCAGGCTGCTGCGGGCAGTGGCACAGAGCTCGGAGTCGGGGGGGGGCGTAAGGGCTGAGGGGGGGGGCTGTCTAGAGAAGCAAGAGGGTGGGGAGACGGGCAGGATGGGAGCAGGTTCACGTGAACAGGCCCTATTGCTCCATCCTGGGACACAGTCGTGGCAGCAGGGTGAGGAGGGGGGAGTGGCAGCCCTCTTACAACTTGCTTCCCTCCACCCCTAGTCTTCTATTCTTACACATCATTTAGCACTTACCCCAAAGTATCAAAAGTGTGTGTGTGTGTGTGTGTGTGTGTGTGTGTGTGTGTGTGTGTGTGTGTTTAATCTCCCTTTCTTCTGAGTTCTCTAAGAGCAAGGAACGGATCTTACTCATCCCCTCATTTCCAACTCCCGGCATAGTGCACAGCCTGTAGGAGATGGTCTGTCTGTGTAGATGAGTGCATGGTGAATGAATGAATGAATGAATGGGTTATTTCCCAACTATCTGGAAACTGCACCCCATGGTCCTACCCACACAGACTCTTTGAGAGGACTGAGGCTGCCCGCCCCGGACAGGGCTCTACACCCTTGGCATTCCGTGTGGCTGGACAGAAAATGCCATTTGCTAATTGGCAAAGATGCCAGGTTCTGGTGGTGACCAAGCCATTCCCGGCAGAGTTCTCGCCAACATTGCAAAATGGGTCAGCAGTCTTATTGATGGATGCAGTTGTGTTTCATTGTTAACCGTCATGAGCAGAGGGACAGTATGATGGCTGTGACCAGTTCATTTCACATGTAAACTCTGACCTCAGAGCAGTAGGGTGAGCTTTTCCCAAGGACCTTGTTGATGGTGACAATAAGCACCAGCCCCAGCTGCCAAGAAGGCTGATAACAGGAGAGCAGAATATGTCTTTTCTTTCTTTCTTCTTCTTTTTCTTCTCTCTTTCTTTCTTTCTTCTTTTTTTTTTTTTAACCATGCTCATTGGTTTTAGGAATCATTAGCATGGTAAAGATTAAAGCTATTGGAGATTGCACAGATTGTTTCATTTTATTATGTTCAATTGGATTGGATCTGAGCCATTTGCAAAGTGCAGTATTACCATAAGAAGGGACTTGGAATGTTTGTCACATAATACCCCTTCCTGGAGAAGGCAGTTTCTTAAAATTAAAAAAAAAAAAAAAAAGATTTGAAATAGCACAGCTTCTTCTACTTTCAAATAAGTCCGAGGAAATAGAACTCAATGTCCAGATGAACTGCCTGGGACCTGGTGAGTGGTCCAACTACCCTGTCCCAGTGGCCCTTGTCCTAGGTACTTCAGGAGGCAAAGTCAAGAAAGGAGAACGCAGGGCTTCGATCCTGTTCTTTCCACCAGAACCATTCTTATTTTATTTATCTTCCATTGTGTTACACTAAGAGACAATTCATGACAAAAGGACTTCCTGCTGCTTTAATAACAACAACAAAACAGTATGTTGAAAACGTTGTACCAGGTGAAAGATTCCAGTCAAAAAGGGCCCTATGATTCCATCTAAGTGAATTGTCCAGAGGAGGCAAATCTATAGAGACCGAAAGTAGACTAGTGGTTGCCCAGGGCTAAAGAGGGCATCGAAGAATTAAGGGATAACAGCTAAGGGGGTAGGATTCCTTTGGAAATAATGAAAATGTGCTAAAATGAAACACTGTATCATTCTGTGAATATACTGAAAACAGTGTTACATTTAAATGGGTGAGTTGTGTGATACGCAATCTGTATCTTGGTAAAGTTCTTAAAAACAGTGTGAAAACTGTGATGTAAGTCGACCAGTCCGAGGTTTGAGTTCCCCAGATGTACCCATTTAAGGCTGGACTGGGACAGAAACCCACATGTAGCCTGAGCAGCACACAGTGGAACTGGCCGGCCACCTTCACCCCAAGCATCCGACTTCTGTCACTGCCCCCTGAGAAGCCATTAGCTCTTTGGGTAACCACATCACCAAGTTGACTCAGTTAGAGAATCAGACTCTTCCCTGCGCTGTAATACTTTTATTTGATTCTCTGTCTCCACCCTATACAGTGTAAACCTCCTAACCACTGAGTTTTCCAGTTCACTGTGATTTTTTAATGCTATCCGTTACGATGCCCTCACTCCCAGCAAGCACATGGTACTTGTGGTTGAGAACAGACAATGAATGAGCCGTGACTCCTACTCTAAATAGCTCATGGCTTATTTGGGGGAAAACTGGTACTGTCTACTGAAACCAGGAGAGTTTTCAACCAAGAGCTTATGTTTGAGCTAGATCTTGAATGATACCTTTCGAGTCTCCAAATATGAAAGCAGAAGAGTAAGACATTCAAGGTAGAAAGAACAGCATAGGGGATGTCATAGAGCTAAGAAAGAACATGGTAAGATGCCAGAATCCTGAAAAAATTGCTGAGAATTAACTTGAGGTCACAGTTTAGAAAGATAGTATAGGAAATGCCCTATCTAGAACTCTCATCGAGCAGTGCATCCATATTAGGCATAATTCTTGGTGGCAATTAAACCTAGCTTATGACAAAAGAGATATGTTGGTTCCCATACTAGAATGCCTTGGCGTTATGGCTTCAGGCAAGGCAGGATCCATGGCTCCAGCATATAATCAGATTGCCTCTTTCCATCCTTTGGCTAGGGTGATCTCTGGGTGGCTCCCTTCTACAGCATTCTTCTACCTGGTGGGAGAGATGGCTGCTGGAGAGCCCAGAGCCCTTCTCTTGTGATATTAATATCAACAGGAGACCTTTCTCCTAGAATATATGCATCCCAGGGAAGATTCTAGCCCTGTTTCGATCACATGATTTATCTCTAATCCAAACACTGTGGTCAAGAGACAGGTTATTTAATTAGGTGACCAAGGTGGTGTGTAGAAAAAGAGTAGAACATTCCAACTGACCCACAGAGTCAGATGGAGTCAAGTATGCTTCCCAGAAAAATAGAAGAAAAGGGAAGGACCAGTGTGCTAGACGAGAAAAACTATAGTTTGTTTAGCTCCTATATCCCCTAGGATTTTTTTTTCCCCTAGATTCAGGCATTAAGCTACATTTTCAGTATCCTATTCTTATAATGTTGGGTTTTAAACCTTACTTGAGGACCTTCTCCCTCCACCTGTCACTACGGCAAACTGATCAGACGGAAGGTCTCCCCTTACACCCAGCAGCCCCAGACCTCTCGGGAGAGAGCAGGTTGTTCTCCATGTACCAGCGAGGAAGGAGCTCGGGGCTGGTGACAGAGCTGCATCATTTCCAAATGAAACAGGGCTCCCTGGACATCAGCTGCCATGCTTGAAGGGGCGTTCAGACAAAGAGCCAAATTTAAATTCATGTAATGTTGCTGTTTGTAACATTGAATACTTAAGACATCTGCTCGAAGTCTCGCATTATAAATGAATGGAAAGGATCCAGGAGTGCTTTATTAAATGGGAACCGTTAAGTGAGCGCCACATATTTCAAAGCAGGATCTTAATCAGACATTATTTATATCTGTAATATTTTACAAATTAAAAGCAGTAGAAATAGTCACCGGAAGGATGTCAGCAAGCAGGGGTGAAAAAAAAAAAAAAAGAGAGAGAGAGAGAGAAGAAGAACCTGAAGCCCAGAAGAGAGAGGTTGATCATCATCTCTGGGGGAGGAAGGGTGAAAAAGTAGCAAATTTACGTCATTGGCAGGTGTCTAAATGTTCCATTTAAATTAAATGGCACATGTCATAAAGTCGCATGGGCACTGCACATCCCACCCTGGGCTTCTGTTTCGGCTGCAGAGCCTATGTTTCCTCCCCTTCCAGCTCAGCCACCTTCTCCTCCCCGACACCGGGTCACCCAGGGCTCCTACTTTATTATTTCCTTTTACTTTAGTTCATTATGTTCTGTGATTCAGTGGAAACATAAAAAATGGTTCTTAATTTTAATTAATGGCAAACTTAGAACAGGCCCATTTAATAAATCTGTTCTCTGAACTTAACAAGTCTCCGTGCCTGCAAGGGCCTCCTGTCATTTTATTAGTGCCACAGCCTCCCAACCGAACGCTGAGTAATTGACAAAAACTGCAGGTAAGGCATGAGACACGTAATTGATTCATACGATCCCTTCCGCGGAACGCACTGAAGAGTTAATTATTTTTCCTGCAGTTGGGACTCAGCTGTTGTTTCCACTGGGATTAAACAGCTGTCAGCATTGTTAATGACATCAAATTCATGCATTAAAATCCTCTCATTCCCTTCCCATATAAAGTGGGGTTGCGGAAATCTCTGCCACATCCCCCTTTATGAAGGAGTGAAAATCCAAAGGAAGATAACGGCCCTTATTACAAAACCACAGACCGGAGCTTGTGTTGATGGAATCTCGTAATGAGTAATTAAGCTGCTTTGCAAAAGTCGGGCTGCCGTGTTGGCATTTGGGTACTTATGTTCCCTGGTGGAAGCAGCTGGGTAGACTGGGAAGGTGATAAAGGGAAGAAAAATAGAATTTTTCTAGAATGATCTCCACTTTTTTTTTTCTTTAACAACACAAAACAGAGTTACTAAATAATTAACCAAAAATGAACTTTTGTACATTTTTAAGGTATCTGCTGATTTCCTCGAACATCTGTAACACTGTCTGATGAACTGAAAGGCTCACACCTTTCTCTCTCTCTCTTTTTTCCTTGGGGGGAGGGTTTCTTTCTCTCAGTCTCCCAAATTGTGTGAAAACAAACTTTAGGGTTTTGTTATTGTTTGCCTTGCCTCGTTTTGCTTTGTTTTGTTTCCCAAAGCACTGTCTTAGCAAACGAATGTTCGAGTCCTGAGTTTGATTGAGAAATCTGTCCCTGAGGAAAAAGTAAATGAAAGTATGTCTGGGTGTCTTCCAACACAAACTCCTATGCCAAGCAGGGAGCAGGGGCGAGAAGGTGGGAGCAGCAGCACCTCCAGGGTTTTGAGCAGAGGGCCCCACTTCCATTGGTAAAACAGAACTAGGTAATTTCCGTCTCCAACGAGGGAAAAATACGCGTGCATGGAATTTTGCTTTTCCCTTCAGTTTCTCTATTTCATGTAACATTAACAATCCAAAGATTATTTCAAGATAACCGTATTATTGGTTGTGTTCTTTTCCCTGGCAAGGCAAAACTCAAAAAAATAGTTATGTCAAACGTTTAAAATGATTTTCTAAAATCTCTCACCTTCCCAAAAGCATCTTGCATTCAAAAAGCACTCTCTCCCCGCTCCTGGGCCTGAAGCTGCGGCTGTAGCAGGCCCCGTTTACCTCCTTAATACTAGAAACAGGAAGAAGTCACGGGGGGAAGGGAGACAAACTCATCAGAGTGTGTTCTTTTGGTTTCCGGTTAGAGAAAAACCATCTTGAAGGAACCCCCAGAAGCACGGAAGCAAAGCAGTTAAATAAATAACCACCTCCCAGTCCAGATAATAAAATAGGAGAGTTTGATGTGCCACATCAATAAACATCTTAATTGAACAGCACGTGGTTTCTCCCCTAACACATGCCTCATACCAGCGTCTTAGCAAAGGAGAGATCGCTCAGACTCCAGTGTTTCAGGGAGATGAAGCTTCAGTCTGCAGAACTGGGTCCAAGTGCAATGTGTGATGATTCCATCTTGCTTCCAATTATCAACCAGATAATCCGCGTATCAGTTTTTAGAAGGATCATGTGCTGCCCAAGGGATCATTTCAGTTTTGTTTTTATTTTGCTTTTGATTAAGCAGAAGCCCAATATTCCTAGCTCCCAGGCAGCGTTACCTGGTGGAAATCGCTCAGCTCGCATGTAGCTAATGCTGTTGGCAGCTCCCACCTGGCCAAACCCCGAGACCCCCGCTCCGTCTCCAGGGTTGGGACTCCCAGCTCTCCACCCTTTGGAGCGGGACACTGAGGGTGTAACCTCCCAAGGCCTGCAACCCAGGCCGGGAAGCAGAGGCCATTTATTACCCTGGCTTCCTGTCCACAAGAGGCCCAGGGAGGCCTTGAAATTCACAGCTGCAAGTCAAATTCTACCAGCGCAGTCACGAAATTTAATGAGGCCTCTCTGGACACAAAGAGAGATGGACGTTTCCAGGCACTCTGGCACTGGTCCCTAAGCCCCTCCCCACTCATGATGATACCTTCACCCACAGGCCTCTAATGCTGGCACAGCCAGGGCTCTCTCTCTTTGCTCTGCCCATTCGATTTTGCAACCCTAGACCTGCTTGGCCCCCTCAGAATTTATTGCTCTGTATAAAAGACACCCTCGCTCCCCTCCAAAAAAAAAAAGAAATCCAACACTGTTAATCTCTGTGATACCATTACTGTTTCATGAGCACTTATAAGAATGACCTCATCTCATCCAGGAATTCACAAATGGGGCTGATTTTATACCCCCCACCCACCCAGGGGACATCTGGCAATGCAGGAAACATTTTTGGTTGGGATGCTGCTAAAAATCCTACAACACACAGAACAGCCCCACAGCCAAGAACGACCCAGGCCCGAGTATCCGTAGTGTTGAGGCAAGAAAACTGGCCTCTCAAGGTTCTCAGCCATTCATTTCATTGTCACTGACCCCCCCCCCCCCCCAGGAGTCTTCTCAGACATTTTCCTAATTGCCCCCACCCATGAGAATTTCATACCAGGATGTACTGCATGTCTGTTTCAGTACTGCACGCCTCCCTGTGTTGCACATGTTAAAGGGGTAAAAAGGTTTTCTCCTCCCCTCCTCCTCCCAGAACCAACTTTTGCCCTGTGGAGGAGTCATGGCCCCCCATGGCGAGCACAAAATCTAGAGAATGCCTTTGCCTATAGGCGACATGGAGCCAACTGAGGCTTTTTGAGCAAGGGAATCTGTGGAGTGATAGGATTCAATTTTTAAAACAGTACAGGCTGCCACGTGGAGAGTCAGGAGGGTGTGGGTGAAACCCATGGTTCCCAGATATGAAGGTGCCCTCCCCCCATATAGGAGAAAACCTCCTGTTCTAGCAGCGTCTGCAGCCACGTGTTACCTGCTCCCCTACCCTGAGTCCCTCCCACCCTCAGGCACTGGACGTCCTCCTGACTTACCAGCTGCCAGTGCTGGGAGCCTTTGAGAAACCCTCTTTCTGGAGATCCTATCTCCTATCTCCTTTCCCTGCTCTGGGGCCCTGTAGCATTAAGGGACGCTATTCCCCCGAATATAGATTTCAAGATTGTGTCTTCCTAGTGCACCCTTGGGTGTCCTGCACAGTTACTGACACAGAGGTCACTGATCAACTTTTTTGATGAATGAATGAATAAGGCCTTTTTTCTTTGCAAAGCTCTTTGCACACTTTAGCCATCATCTTGTGAAACACACCTACTTCTTTCTGATCTTCATTGTCAGGGAGTTTTGAAATGAGAACCAACGAGCATGCTTTTGTTCTAGTGTGCCCTGTCCTCATGCACTCCCAGCGCCCAGGGCCGTGTGCTCAGAGTCTCAGATCCAGAGCACGTGATGTGTGTGGGCCTGCAGTTAACAGAGCCTCAACAGGGCACAACCCGGGCAGCCTGGGAGGCCAGCCAAGCAAGTAACTTCTGAAGAAGTTACCCACGGGGTGGAGAATGAGCGGGCGCCATGCAGGGAAAGGAGCACACACCTTTGGCCACTGCAGCGCCATCTTGGTCCCAAGGAGTGTGTGGGGTCAAGGATCTAGGTGGGCTGTCCTCAGCCCGAGAGTGCCAGGGCCTCAGCATCTCCAGGCCTTAACATCCACACCCATCAGAGGGCTCCTGGATCAGTGTGACACTGAAATAAGAGAATACAAAGAGAACATACGTGGGGCACTGGGGCTGGGGGATGGACTCAGTAGCTAATACTTCTCTCTTCCCCATACCAGGTCTTCACTGCAACTTCCATTTTAAATACTTTTTCCAGGAAGCCAACCTCAGTGCTGGTTCCGGTGTAATAATGGAGGGCAGAGGCTCGATATATCCAGAGCACATGCCGTCCCCACCCCGACCCTGTGCCCACCAGAATGAAAAATCTGGCCGTGGTCCGATAGGGCTCTTCCTTTTGTTTCGTTTTCTCGAGTCTGGCGCACTCGCCCATCAGGGAAGTTTCCCCCGGTCTGGGAGAATCAGGTGTTCACAGAGGCTCACACACGCGCATCACCGGCAACTCTTTTGCTGCATTCAGGTAGTTTCCTACCAGCTGCTAACATCCCCCCCCCCCCGCCCCCAGAAAGTGGTATCTCAGGTACCCTTTGAATCAAGAGGTTGTTTTGAACTGCTCCTTTTGGTAAGGCTTGCTCAGGTCACTGGCTCAGGACTCAAGGGCTCTCGAAGGAGGGAGAAGGGTGGTATTGTCACGAAGGTACAGTCCTAGACTCTGAATGGCCTCCCACGGGGAACGGGGTCCTTGGAGGATCCTCAGAAGGCCTGGAATCCTCCAGATCATATTTATGTGCCTACTTAGTGCTGACCATTGTAGCTCCTGGCCCCCGCAGATGAACCAAACACCAGGAGCCATAAGGAGATTAGCTAAAGGATGCCCCCACCTCATTTTTCCCTCCTGGAAGCCCACCCAGAGCTCCTCTCTGCATGTGTCCTCACACAGGGGGATTTTGTCATCCCTGTTTCTCTGAGGGGCTTAATATACAACTTTTGTATGAACGAACGTGGTAGGCGTGAGGGTATGGAAGAAGGACCTTGGTGAAAACAGAGCCTGGGGGAGCGCCCAGAGGAAGAGAGACGGCGGCAGGGACAAGGGCAGAAGCGCGGGCTGCCCGGCCTATCTGTCCTGTGGGACCCCCTTCCTGCTCTGTTCCACGCACACACGCCCTCCTTGCCTCGCGGCTTCCCTCTGGGAAGCAAAAGACACACGGCAAGGATAAGCAAGGAAAACTTGAGGCACATTTGTTTTTCTACATTTTTCTTAATTGAGGTGAAATTCACGCAACATAAATTAGCCATGTTCAGGCAAACAGTCCAATGGCATTTAGAACATTCACCCTTTTAGGCAACTACCAGCTCTAATTCCAGATTGTTTCCTGCCATAGCACGTGTCTTCCCTGCCCCTGGAAGCCACCAGTCTGCTCTCTGTCCCTATGGATTTGCCTCTTCCAGACGTTTCATATAAATGGAATCCTACGACAGGTAGGACTTTTAGACTTTTCGTACCTGTCTTCGTCCACTAAAGCAGAAGGTTTTGAAGGTCCCTCCACGTAGCGGCCGCATCAGTACTCCGTTCCTTTTTTATGACTGAATAATATCGCGGCCTGTGTTCATACCACATTTTGATTACCCACTGATGGGCGTCTATGTCCTTTTCACCTTTTGGCTGGTGCGCACAGTGCTGCTGTGAACGCTCAGGTGCAAGGGTCTGCTTGAGTCCCGTGTTCGGTTCGTTTGGGTGTAGACCGGGGAGTGCCGTATCCCCAGCGCTGGGTCAGTTGGCAGGCCTCTCCTTCACTTTTTGAGGAATTGCTGAGCTCTTTTGCACAGCGGCTACACCGTTTCACATTCCCCTAAGCCCTATTTAAGCATTCCGGCTTCTCCGCATCCTGCTCCAGCCACCAGTGGCTCCTCAGACGTCTCTAAGATGAGGACGTGTGCCCATTTCTCAAGCACCTGCGGGAGCGCATGACACCTGAGACGCTGAAGAATCTGGGAGGTCCCCGGGGCCTCACGGCTTCCATCTTTCATTCTTTCTTTGCTCTGGAAGTAGCACTCAGCATCTCAGCAGGAGCGCTGTGTGGGCGATCTCGCCTTCATCCCAAAGATCCCATCCAACTGGGAGTGGAGGGAGCAGTCCACACGTGGGCACACTGTCTCTGGACTCGCACCCCAGATCCATGCTCAACCGTCATTACTCTTCACTTTCCAAGCATCATCAGTCTTCATTGTGAAGGAGGTCATCTTCACTCCTCTTTACCAATGGAGAAACTGAGGCAGGGTTTGCCAAAAATGCTCACGTACCTCAGCATTTCCATTGTTCAAATGTTAGGTAGACACTTCCCCTGCTAATTTTATTCCAACAATATCACTGGAATCGTTTTAGTTCTCTTGGCTCTCACCAAGTCTACACAATGCCACGTCAGAATTGGCAACGTCAGAGTCAAACCTCAATTTTCGCAATTAATTGTGCTGCAGTTAATTAAATTGATTGCCTGGCAATCTAGCCTCAATTAAAATACTAATAGTTTATTTATTTATTTAGTCGTTTACAGAGCATCCAGAGCTGCGACCATCTTGCAGGATTCTGTTTGGGTGTTCGATGGGGGGGATAATCACAGTGTGTCTGATCATTCCATAGTTAGAGTCCTGGGAACTGTGCGTGCCATTTCCAACCAGCATCAGAATTTTGACGTTGAAAGTGGGACCAGATTTACTTGCTCTCCATCCTCCCAAGGACCCTGAAGTCCTTCCCAGTTTAGCTACTAAACTTGTTGCCTTTCAAGTATTTTGCGGAAGATCGCTTATTCTCAACATCTGAGAAAGAGGAGTAGGGGAGTATCAGGTTGAGTCCTCTCTAGTTTTTAAAGAGCGTAGTTCTTTGATTCTGTAGGGTTGACTCCCTGGATGATATGTGGAGGTGATGTTTTCTATTTTGTTTGCCTTCAGAAACAGGAAGATAGAATCATATCAGGTCCCGGCAGGAGCCCTGCATTTTAGCTCTTGATGTACATAGGGATCCGTGCTAAGTAGGGGATGCAGCATTACTTTCGAGGCCCCTTGAAGCTTCATGAAGCTCTTTCTATGGATCCATGTGTCTTGGGTGGAGCCTCTGTCCTAGGCAGGAGTGGCCTGTACAGCTGGGTTTTCCTGACCTCTGCCTATGGTCCATACAACATCCCTGGGTGCTCTGGCTGTCTGAAATGGCTTCACCCACACATCCCAGCATCTCTTTCTTGTGCCCTCATTCGGCAGTCTCTGCTTGCATAATGCCTGAGCCATTTCATGATCCTCTATGAATGTTCAAAAATGCCCCCAAAAGGAGGCGGGGAATGCCAACAGAGGCTTTCTAAGCAGCATAGAGGGAACAGGGACAAAGCAGGGAGATGTCTTGCATCCACACGTGGGATGATTTCATATACAGAGCCTCATCCTTAAAGTCCATGACGTTCCTGAGATGTATATACCACCAGCTCTAGATGAGCAGCGGACAGAGAATTGAAGTCCTTTCCCTGCACTGCAGGAAGGAGGCCTGGATTTCAAAGTCCTGGCTCTGTCCATTCTGCCCGGGGCCACCCAAAAAAGTGAAGTGGCTCCTTCAGACATCCCTTGGATTTGAGTGCCACAGCCCCGTGCTCTGGGCATTGAAGGCCCCATCTTTGGATGGGGGGGATCTCAGATGCAACATCTCTCGCTGAGGAGCACTGGACCCGTGTTGGATGAAACCTGCCCTCTGCAGGATCTGGCCCCATAGGAGCCAGGACAGGCTTGGGCTAAGTTCTGTGGGACTTGCATTCTTTCTCCTCCGTTGCTCTGCCCAGGGTAGGTGAGGGGGAGGCAGAGAAAAAAGAAAGAAACACAAAAACCCACAAAACTGAAAACAAAACAAAAAGCAAAACAACAGCCTCTGTTGTGCTTCCACCTTAGAAAGAGGAGTGTGCATTTGCATTCCTTCCAACATTCTGTACTTGCAGAGTACAGACAGGCAAGCTTGAATCACTTTGACTTTGAAAGCATGATTTTGAGCAATTATCTGGGGGAAGAAAACACCTCCTGCTCTCTAAATAAGTCTGTCAAAAAGAGTCATAGTACAGCAAGCCGTTGCTAGAACACACGTGTGTGCTGGTAAACCAGCCCAGCCAATTAAGTAGCAGAATGTTGACTGCATTCAGGCCCTTCCTGGTCCGCAGACAGACTTGTGTAAGTTCATTTTCATAGCGGCGTGTGTGTATCTTCAGACCTTAACTGACAGATTCCCACAGTGAATCGGGTAGGGAGTTATCAATTACGTGGTTAGCTGGGCGCTGCCGCTGTATGCTCTGTGGCTCCTGACAGAAGCAGGCAGAAAAGGAGGGAAGGACTAATATTTCTGGTGCAGAAGGGCTGTTAAGATTTTCAGCAGGGCTCCTCAAATATGTACGCTTATTTCGCCAGGAGAAAACGTGCCTTCGAATCTTGCAAACCCTAAAGAAGTTTGCATTGATAAATAGTGATTACCATAATATTCCTCTCCTAAAATATATTGTATTTATCAAATGAATACCCTTCTGGAGCTTCCCTTTATCCTCCCTGTGATGACTATATTAATTGCGTCAAAGTTTGATTTCTTCGTGGTGATGTCGTGAACAGTACTTGAAGTAATAAAATCGCCCTGAGCAGATTGCCTATAAAACCCTTTGCCACTGGAGAAGCAGTAATTGGGGCTATCGTTCCCTTTGGCTGCAGGATAATATATCCCTTTGTTTTATTTACTGTGGCTTCTCCTTTAGCCCGAGTATGATCTGCAAGTGGACTATGTTTTGCTTTTGGGGGCGAATGCTGAGAATGGCATCCTCAAGTCTGTCTCCCACTGAGACATCAGACTTCACCTCCGGGGATTTCGTCACAGAATCCCAGAGGCAGAAAGAGCGAAAGACACCCGGAGTATCTTTGGGTGTCTGGATGCCCAGAATGTTTACATGTAAATACATGTGAAAACCCAGGCTGAAGAAGGAAGGTATCTGGGAGATGAGCTAGTGGGAGAACAGGGTCTAGAACCAGGGTCTCCTCGTGCCTGGTCTTGGGCTCTTCACATGGCCTTGCCTTGCCTTCCCTTTCCTTTCTCAGTATTATCTTTTTTAAAGATTTTATTTATTTATTTATTTTGAGAGAGAGAGCACACAGGGGGAGAGGTAGAGACAGAGGGAGAGAGAGAATCTCAAGCAGACTCCATGCTGATGTGGCGCCCGATGCAGTCCCACACCCCCGAGACCATGATGCTTAACTGACTGAACCACCCAGTCACTCCTCTTTCTCAGTATTATTTAGCTGTTATAATATCTGTGTTGCCTAAGATCGTAATCTTCATTATTGATTTACTGATTCCTCCCAGGTAAGGGGTAAGTGATGGGTCATCTTTAGCATCGGCCTTGCCGTGGATGGGCTGAAGGCAGAGACTGTAGTGTGGGCCGTAGAAGTGAAGAGTTAGAGGTGACAGCACCTGGGAATGTCCAGGTGTCCCGGGAAGAACCACGTGGAGCACGGCCATTCCAGGATGTGGCTCCTTTAAGCCACGCTGCTCCAAGCAGCTTACCCATTTGGATTCTGAGTTCTCCTGGAAAAAAAGTTAGCACATTATAAAAATGTTAGAATTGGGTTTGTTTCCTAATTAAGGATTCAGTGTCAAATAGTACTAATTATGACCAATACTATGCAAAGAGGCTGCAAATAACAACCTATGGTAATTTTGTTATTAAAGGAAAACTAACTCCCTGTGTTATGCCATGGTCAGAGTACTAAGTATTTTCTTTGCCTGGAACAGATCCTTAACAGGTAACAATTAAAATGAAGATGAACATGCTTGATCGTGTGGCATCTTGAGTTCAGCATTGCATAATCCTCTGTTAGGGTGGATAACCTTCTAGGAAGGTTTACATGTTTTGTGTCTGTCACTGAAGAGCAATTATTATGCCTGTGGCTTCTCCTCTGATAGGACAGACCGTGATGCTATAAAGGGGACAGGGAGGGGAGCACGGGCAAGTCATGTAGCTAAATGTTCCCTGGCCTATTGCCCTTTTCTCCTGACCATCACCACTGGATTATATTTCCTACATGCCCTTGCTGTTAGGTTTGGCCATGTGAGCGTGTTCTATTGGAAGGGATGAGCCTCAGGATGGACCTGGCCTGGATCCCTGAATGACTTCCTGGAGCTGACTTCCCTGTGGTCAGGAAGAGTTCACAGAAGTGGAAGATAAACATCCTTTGTGTGAAGCCTCAAGACCTCAAAGTTTATGTGGTAGAGCAGGTAGAGTTATCTTAGCTAATACAGAAAAGTGACACTGGTGAAGTGTTCCAACCTTTTTTGAGAACTGTCCTTTCTTTTTTGCCCTAAGTCTGGCCTTTGCCAGAGACCAATAAATGGCAGAGCTTGGAGGTCTAAGGTGATTCCTCAGGTAACAGGTAAATTGGAAGTCCCCATACAAATGCAGCCCTCTCTAGGTCAGCAAACTGTTTCTCTAAATGGCTGGACATTTAATATTTTATGCTTCATAAGCCATGCAATCAACCCTGACATTGTAGCATAAAAACAGCTGTAGAGAATAAGTGGCAAAGTGGGCATGACTGTGTACCAATAAAACTTTATTCACAACAACAGGAGGCAAGGCAGTCTAGAATTGGCCTGTGGGTTACCGTTTGCCGTCACCTGCCCTGTGTGATGACCCCTGTTGGCAGAGTCCCGGCATCAACTTTTTCCAGAGTGACATTGACATACTTCCTATTTAACAACATACAGGCTGACCCTCAGGATCCTTCTACCAGAATTACCTTACCAGTCTTCATGTTTTTATAGTAGCCCTCAGTTGGAAGAGATCAGATTTCCCATGTCTGTTTTCATGATCCCCACCATGGTATCTGTTGATCGATAGCTGGCATTTTGGGTTATGTGTGTGTGCAGGGATGGAAAAGAAGAACAGAAAACAAGGAAGAAGGAGAAGCAAGGATCCCATAGAGAGAGGAGGGGAGAATTCATATTTTCTTTACAGTTTGCTCATCAGGTTTCCAGTATTGAAGTCTGGTCTTATTTGCCATTTCAAGAGAATACAGACTGATAGGTGGGTAAAAAGAAAGAACCCCAGGTTCTAGCACAGATCCAAGCGTCTCCAAGTCCCCAGCCCCCTCCACCATCCCTCTTGCAGCAGCCAAACACTGGCCACCCATTGTTGGGACTTGGTGACTCCGTGTTTCACAACTCTGCCCTAGCGGCAGAGGCCTCGATGACACCCCTAGGGGATTCTTTCCAGGACTTAAGTCTGGAGAGCTCTCCATTTCCTGTTGATCGTGGGGGTCTTACACACACAGATGCTCTGTCCTGTTACTTTGTCACAGCCCATTATGTCAGGAAAGAGGAAGCCGTTCAGCCCATGAATCTCTGTCATTGGCACGCAGGGTGTGGTGCTGTGTTGTCTCAACTGTGGTTGTTAACACGGCCGGGCTGACAGTCACGTCAGGGTCCCTGTGCCACTGATCACTTCACATCTCTGGCTAGTACAGATGTCTCCCCACCAGTGGTGGGGCTCACCAGACTACACTCAAGGCAGGTGCAGATGGATTATCTGGATCCTTCCAGCAAGAGCACTAAAATGGCAGGTAAGGCCCGAGCTCCAACCGGCTGCTTTCTCAGGCTCCATCAGCCAGGATCCATGTGAAGCAAACACCTTGACTCCGTGTCAAAACGTCACGGCTAAGAGCCAAAAATGCCCCATGCTGACCTCCACTTTCCCTTGAGGAGCGGATCTGAAGGCCGTCCCAGGATCTGAAGATATCCAGTGCAAGCCTCGCTAGGATGGCATGGGAACAAGGTGGAAACGTCAAAATTAACTGGGGCTTAGGAAGACATTTACCAAAACAGGAGCACACACCCCTGGCTTCGTCAGCATCTCCCCAGGCGAGATGAGTCAAACATTTATATTTTTACATATGCAACACGCTTGCAATTTTCAGCCTGGGACGACAGAAAAACTTATTGAAAATAGTTAATCAATTTTACAAAGACACCATAGGCGGACACGCTCTCAGACCGAGACAGTTTGAAAGTCACCTGGAGGATACCAGTCTGACTCAGAGCTTTATGAAGGCACATTCCTAATATGGTCTCTGTGTTGCATGAAAAACAATTGGCTTGGACATGAACTGGTTTCTGTTTTTAGACTCTAGGCCCACAATACCCTAAATAGGTTGGGGCTGTGCTGATTTTACCACTTTCTGCATTTAAGTGAGTTTTCTTGTTACTGTTTCACGTTAAGTGATCTGCAGAAATTGCAGATGAGTAAGAACAGGGAGGGCAAACCCACGGTAATCTGGACATCATTCCCCAATTCTGGGTCCATGGTGGCTCTCGGCAGTTCGTCAGTTTGCTCTTTTCCGCCCAGACACTGGCTAATCCAGTGCGCCGGTAAGTTCTCAATTGGCCAGGGCTCCACATACACGCTGAAGCTCACTTGCTCTCCCGTGGTAAGTCCAGAGGAGTTTCCAAAGTCCTGCTGCTTTGATGTAGCTGTTTTTGTGAATTAAACATTAATTGCACAAGGATCTGCTGGACGCGTCTTTGATAGGATGCATTGTGTTCAGCATCAGGATTTCAGGGTGAACAAGAGATTCCCTCTGACCTCGGGGTCTCAGGAAAATATGGTTTTTCAAGGTCATGCCTCAAGGTTCTACAGAAAGGATGGTCCCTGAGTGCAGTGAGGGCGTATTTATCCAAAAGCCAGTGGAGAGAGAGGCGGCCTCCTGAGGGAAGTGATCCTCCCACCGTGGTTATTCAAGTACAGCTCTCAGAGAGAACCAGCTTCCTGACTGGATAGCATTGTGGGCCTCCCTCCGTTCTCCTGCCTGTTTTCCCAAAACACACAGAAGGCCTTTGTGATTCGAGATCTCCTTGCCTCCCAAACCCAGCGATGAATAAATCTGTAAGTGGGCTGTGCTTTTTAATCCAGTTCTGGCTTTGTTGTTCTAGGCACCATGACTGTTGTCATGTGAGTAGTTTCTTTTTTTTGGACAGTGCTGTTTTTCTACCTTGTAGCAAGGGTAGGTTGGAATGCATTTGAAAATTAAAAATATTTTCCCGGCAAAGGCAAGGTTTTTCAAGTTTGTTCACACTGACTTGCAACTTATTTTATCCCTGTTTCAAGCAAATCTTGAAGGGGGGAAACAAATGGGGTGTGAAGCTGGAAGGTATCTCATTTTTTAATCCATTGTTTCAGTGAGAGTTTAGAGCTTCCCCATAAAAACATGTAGGTTGAGAAAAATTGGAAAAGATCTCTTCAAGGACTTCTCATTGTGCTCCCTCATGTTTCAAGATGCTTCTTGTATATGACGGCACATATGTCTTTATCTGTGTGCGGGGCCCTCCATGTTCAGAAGCCGCGTCAAGTGAATTCATTTTGTACTAACGAGAGAGCTGCCGTGTACTGGCCCAGGGGCCCTGTGTCCTTTCCTTCTTGGGCGGCTGAACTCTGCAACTCTCTAAAAATGTACTCTCCGAAAATTTCCAGCAGGACTTTCCCCAACATTTAAATAGTGAGTGCAGCACGGTAGGCTCTGCTCCTTAGAGCACGGCCGTAGGAAGCCAAGGGCCTCAACTCTCACTTTTGTGTTAGTGGTAGACTAATTTAGTGGCGGACTATAAAGGTGGGGTAAGGGTGTAGAGCAACCGGAAGAGATAGGGATTTCCCCAGGGATCGTGATGAGCGTCGCTGTGACCATCCAGTGCCCAAAGAAGCAAGGAGAGAGAGAAGGTGCTAGAGCCAGGTGGGGGGGATGTCCGGGTGAAGAGGACCACCTGGCAGGAGCTATAACCTTCTGCGAGGAATTCAGCCTACCTTTAGCGATACCCTTCTCTCCCCAGGGAAGGTCTCAGGGTAATAAACATTCTCCACCATTATGCAAGCCCAGCTAGAAACCAGATGATGTGAGGACCTCGTTGATAGCTTGTGTTGGTCGGCTTTCCCAGGCATGAGTACAAAGGGATGGAGAGTAGCAAATCTGGACAGGGAAATGGAAGATTCCAGACTAACTGTCATGTTAGCTTCTTCCCAGAGAGAAAGGCCACGACTGTAGTCTGTGTCCTGCCCCGGTCTGTCATTGCTCGGCTCTGTCCTGTGTCCATCGCCATGGCTGGCATGTTGATACATGGCTACCCTTTTATCACTGCTGTGGGCAGAAAATGGGCCCACTGGGCAGTTAGGCAAAGCAGATGCATGTGGTTCTCTTCAACTTCATGGGATGGGTTTTATTTTCTACAGGAGCTAGCCAGGGGGTTACCTAAATTCTCTCTAAGAGCAAGAAAGAAGTTATCAGCACTGAGTTTAATGACTCACAAAATAAATCATTTAACCTGTAGAACTCTGGGACTAGCAATGGCCCTCTCTTTTTTTTGGATGACTTAATTAACAAAATTCTCAGTATATTGAGAGTTCTGCCAATACTGGGCCCTCCCCATATATTTCTTGAGTTTATAATTAATTGGGAATGGTGTTTCATCTTGGGCAGCCCTAGCAACTAACCTGTCTTTCCTCTTCACGTGTTTTTAAGAATTCTAATTCAGTTGGAAATTGCTCCTTTTTAGCCTGATCGGTTTAATATCATGAACTAAATGCTTTAACGCACACGTATGTCTAAGGAACTCTGCTCTCTTTGCTCAGATCCCTGAGATAAAATGACCCTAATGTAGAATCAGTCCACACTGCCCAATATGAGCAGCACCACAAGTATTTCATCCCGCGGATCAGCCCACACCTGCCCTTAGGCTGAGGCTCCCCGTCCACAGCATAAATGCTTCCCCCACCAGCCCAGTTTCCCGGGGCCAGCAGTACCCTGCTGCGGCGTTCAGTGCTCAAGGATTTGATCAGACAAACAGAAAAAGACCTGCCAGTTGGTGATAAATACCGAAACCCAGAGGTGTTGTAGATTCAAGGATTGGACGTCTTGTTGGGACCCTCTTCAAGGAAGAGGACTGGGAGAGAGTGGAACCCATGAGGAAACAGGAAGCTGGCCAAGAGAGAGGATAATGGAACAGGTATGTAGGGAGGAAGGCGGTATGCCGAGAAGGAGGGAGCCAGAAGAAGCAAAGTAGGAGAGAGAGGGTGTGTGTGTGTGTGTGTGTATGTGTGTGTGTATGGTGTGTATGTGTGTGTGGTGTGGTGTGTGTGGTGTGTGGTGTGTGTGGTGTGTGGTGTGTGTGTTGTGTGTCTGTGTGTGTGGTGTGTGGTGTGTGTGTGGTGTGTGTGTGTGTGGTGTGTATGTGTGTGTGA
Source organism: Taxidea taxus jeffersonii (assembly GCA_003697995.1). NCBI lineage: Eukaryota > Metazoa > Chordata > Mammalia > Carnivora > Mustelidae > Taxidea > Taxidea taxus. The sequence goes on from ML110738.1 coordinate 265,183, forward strand.
CAGAGAGACTGAGATACGGGACCCTGACCTGTTTCTCAGACTAAGGACCTCCCTTCTGCCTCCAGACTTCTAACCCTTGGCTTTATTTTCCACGAGGCCTACCTGGGAAAGGCGCTGTCCGCACCATAGGACACTCCAGCTACTCTGGCCAACCTCGTTCTGGGGTAGGTGACTGTCCAGCCTCAGTGGCTTTTCAGAATCCTGAGCTCCTAAAGGTCAGCAGCTGTGTCATTGCAAATGCCTCGGCCTGTGTTCTGTCAGTGCCAAAATGCGCATCACACAGACAACAGCCCTTTGTTAACACAGGGAACCCCCAGAGCCCCAGGGTAATTCCGTCACCACCCAAGTTGTGGGATGGCTTAGTGAACAGTCCAGGGTACAGTAAAGAAAAAGAAAGGAAGGAAAGAGGGACAGGATGGAAGGAAGGGTGACATATGGTTTCAGACCTGCCAGGACCCCTCCACGCTTAACTGAGCCACTGTCCCTGTCTTTCTGGTCCTTCATTTCCACATTCACTTGGCATTTTTTAAAAGGAGACAAAGCAGGTGATGAACACAGTACGGGTGATTTTCTCTTAAGAGAAGGAAGTGTCATGCTGAGAAAAGGGAACAAATCTCAAGGGGAGCTTGTCTTGAGACCAAAAACCTAGGACGGACAGCTTATTTGGATCCTAGTTATTTCATTAGGTTTATAAAGTGCCCTTGAAAAGAACAGGGTGCTCTGGGGACAAGTCAGAACATGGCAGCCCTCAGCTTCCCCAAGAGGAGGAGTCGGGATGGAAAATTGAAGGAATAGACTTGACTGAGTCAGTGACGGTAGATTCAGCCCTTGAAATCAAAGTCAGAGAAGAAAGTTGGAGAAATTCTTGCCACTGTGCTTTGGGAGTCATCCTGAACTATTTCTTAGAAGGTTTTCCCACCATGCCTCATCAGGGAATGAGAGGCAACAAGACCTCGATTACGGAGCCTGGCTCAGGTCCCTCCTCTTACGAGCATTGGGGGCTCGGGCAGATTCTTGGCCTACTCAGAACCTCAGTGTCCTCTTCTGTGATATGTAAGCCACAGATGAACACCTCCAGGGCTCGATATGAAGATCCAACAAGAAGGTGAGAAGTTTAGCCTCCTGAAGAATTTAACACATCACCTCGACCGTCCAGCAGACCTTAGCTACACCCAGGGTCTCATTGCCTTCATCCCCCACTTCAGGCTCCTGTCCATGTGCAGCTCCAGAGCCGTGAGATCAACCACCTCAAAAAGTCCCTTTGTTCTCCTAATACCTGCAACAAAATAGTCCTCGGCGTGTATTCCTTAGTGGATGCAGGGGAAGAAATGAAAAATCAGGCGATCAGGAAACTCACCTCCATGGATCTTCGTCTACTCCCTGGGCTCTCCGTTGGCATATAGGCTTTCATCCTTTCATGAAACTTACATGCCTACAGTGCGCTAGTCACTAAAGATTCAGCCATGAATGAGAAGCAGTTAGAGTTAAAGAAGCCTGCCTGGGGCTCTGGGCCATGAATTCCAAGGATACCAGAGTACTTCTCGGCTTTGTGTGCCTTTGTCTCCCTCTTCTGCACAAGGCCTGGGCGGTGTTCTGTGCAGGGACAGTGGCCCACCACGGCTGTACAAGGTGCTTCCATTTTTAGATTTCTCAAAATCTATTTTGAGAAAAAATAGCCATTGAGCCATTTTGCTGGCTCCCTTAACCTCCCTCCCCCTATCATTCCCACCCTCCCTTCCCCACAGACTTCTGCCAGTGTCCTCGGAAGCCAAACATGGTGTTGTCACCGTCTCTCACTGGCTCTCAGGGTGGTCGGCTGTTTCTGTGACCATATCCTTGGTTTGACCACCATATGTCTTCCTGGGTCTTACCAGTCATGACTTCCAAATGCTCATCAGCTCCTTTCTTAACCCTTGGCTCTGCTTCAACTTCCCCAGTGGAAGGCCTTCCTTTCTCTGGGAAGGGGATGCTCTTTACTGAAAGCATTTGGAAACCCAGCCAACCACGGGTCCTAAAAGAAGGAGACAACCACCTAAGGATCAACTCTGATGATCTGTGGAACAAAGGAGCCCAAGTGCACCTTCTCCTGTTTTTTGTCACTTGCACCCTGGATTCTAAACCCAAAGGCCCAAGCTCCAGGAGCTTTTACTCACCTTGGCATTCAACCAGTTGGAACAAGTTGGTCTCAAACCCATAGAACCCAACACACTTGAACATCCATCTCTGTCCCCGTGGATCTGAAAATACGTACACTTTGAGGTGTGGGAGGGCGGTTAAAACCAACGGGGTTCAGACGAGCTCATTACACATCACATGTGCCCCTGTGTGTGAGTGTGGTTATGTGTATCTGTGTGGGGTGTGCTTTTCAACTCTGTCAGAATGAAAGATTTCATTAACGCCAGCTCCCCATCCCTTCCCATTATCCCATCCTAATGACTGTTATCAAAGTTGGCCCACAGCAGCCTCAAACGTAACCAACGAGGCTCATGGAGCAGAAAGATCACCTCATAAAAACCAGGAGGAAGGTGGCAAGGTGAAGCAGGCCTGCCAGGGTCCCCCTTGCCACGAGGCAAGTGTCCTCTGCATGGTCCTTGAGGTATAAAAATAGCCCCAGGAGTGACTGAATGCTAAGCTGGCTTTCTCCCCAAACCTTATAAGTAGGCAATCAGAATTTAACAACGCACAAATTTCCAATTTTTTAGTTTATGAAAAAAATATATACATTTTTTTTAACCTCAGTGAGAGACTCATCTTAAAAAAAAAAAAATTATTCAGTGATTTCCTCCCTCTCTTTCCGATGAGGAAAACCGGACTATTTATGCTGCATTTTAGGCTTTTTTCATATATAATTTTTCATATAAATGCACATTTTCCCCTTCTTTCGGGGCGGAAATTTAACTTTTGTGGAAATGTGATGTGTGTTTAAATTACCAATTTCATAGGCAATATGTCTGATAATTGCGGAGAGATACTGAGTTAACTTGTAGCAATGAGTTTCCGTGACAAAGGGAAATCAGTTTGTTTGCGGTAAGCAGAGGATAAGGCTCCGAAACTTTACTCTTTGGGAGTGGGGGGGAGGTTGGGGTCGGGAGGCCCAGAAATTGCTTTTTATAATTAAAAAGGGAATCTCAGATGTTTTATATCTTGAATATTTACAATAAAACCTTTAAGTGCTTGTCAAGAGGGTAATGTGTCATTAACTGGGGACTCTGCCTCGCCTCTCCTCTTGGACATGACAGTGCAGCAGGATAAGAGAAGAGTAATTATGGTTCAGCAGGGCTGCCAGGTGTGATAAATGACTAATCAGCACGCAGGAGCCTCTGTCCTCAAAGGAGGACTATTACAGTGTTATCAGCTGCTGGCCCGGGTGTTCGGGGCCCCAAACAGGGACGGGGACAGGACCTTGCGCCGCACAGCTTGGCAGGCCTCTCGTGAGCCCATGGCTGTCGCTTAGTTTTGTCACTGGTGTCTTTGTGTAGCTGCCACCGAGGGGGGGCGAAAGGGGGGGACGCGGAGGGAAGGAAACACACACGGGCTGGAGCAGTCCGCCTCGTGCTGATATTTATATAACACGCTCGCCAGCCTCCCGTGGCCCAAGCCTTGGGGTGGGGGGTAGCTTTTCCGGGGGAGCGGCTCTGATGGCACAAGACCCTGCCAGAAGCTTGTTCTCCACCGCGGAGTCGGCGGGCCTCTCCTGTCCCTTACACGCGTTGGGCGTGAGCGTTCTTCCTAGTCTATCGGAGCGCTTCCCATGCAGGAACAATGCCGAATTGTTCCCCGAGCCAGCTGACAGCTCAGTCCCGTCCCTGAGAACCCCAGATGCCTACCGCAGGGGCACCTTGTCCTAAATGTTCTTCTGTTCTGCTCAGATCCGAGCCCCTTTGGGTTTGGTTCGCTGACTCTATGATCAGGAAATGTTACCTATCAACCCAGACGGATATTGATCAAAACCGCACCGCATTGAGTCTTTGCTCCTAAACCCTTTGTTTGTTGGTTGGTTTCCTTCTCCCAGGATGCTGGAAGATGAGACCATTTAAGAAATACTTGTAACAATTGTACCTCAGGAAATAGTCCCGGGAGGGTGAGGAGGTGCTGCCTGATGTGATAAAGGACGTATGTGTCTAAAAAGAGAGAGAGAGAGAATGACACTTTTGATACAAAGGTTATTTTTATAATACTTGCATTTTTATCAGTTGACGTATTTTAACAGGGAGCCCTGACTGAAGTCGCAAAAATTATGACTCCGGCACTCGAGCTCCCTATCTGACAAATGCACTGCGAACGGTCTTGTTCTTATCAATGAGATCAGATTTCAAAAATGAATGCAAGACCAAGGCGTTGCTCTGTGCACAGATAACCTTGCAGGCGCGAACTCCCGAACCAGAATAAAAGAATCCTCTATGAAATAATGGGCCAGGAAGCCCCATCGCGTCACACTGTAATAGACAGTGGGGGGTGGAAATCAAAAGGGGGAAAAACTCATTTCATCTCAGTTAATGGCAGGGAAACGAAGGCAGAGAAGGACTTTCTTCAGAGCGGAGCTGGTGCGACAAAGGGTTTCGCAGTGTCATGCACCATTTGCCTTTGCACTGGGGCTCTTTTCAGGAGCTGTGAAGCCATTATTATAATGTGAAAAAGGTGTAAAGAAATACTCCCTTCTGGACACTGGAAGGGCAAATGAGGTGCAAGCCCTTTTTTCTTTTTCTTTTTTTTTTCTTTCTTTTCTTCTTCTTCTTTCTTTTTTTTTCCTCTCAGACTCTCTTCTTTGCCTTTATGCACAATGTGCTCAGAAAGGGTTCGAGTCCCCCTGGTAAAAAGGCTGAGGGATGCCAAGGAGTTCGCTGTGCCCTTAGATAAACAGTTTGTCTTGGCTCAGCTCACCTGCTTTTGTGACTTCGCTGGCTGGAAAGTAGCACAAGTATGTTCTGACCTCAGCTCCTCTCTGCTCACGTTATTTTCAGATAAGAAATTTCAATGCCCAATCCCCATCCTTGCTCTAAGTGTGTCGCAGGGACGAGGGACAGGGGTATCCAGGAGCATGGTAGCCAGCCTTGGTTCTTCCGTAACCCTGAGAAGGGTCCTCGTGGGCTGGGCTGCTTTCCTGGGGGCAAGGCGCAGAATGGAAAGATGAAAAGAAAGGCTTTCTTTTTTGGTCCTCAGCTGTACTAAAAATGACCTCCTCACAGTACTGATGGGCAAGCCAAATTCTTTTGTAAATGTGGAACCCAAGTTGGGACTTGGAAGCTGATTAAAATGAGCTTTTCTCTAACTGAACAATAAATATGGCTACCACCCTCTTAAAAGGAGAGAGAGAGATAGAGAGAGAAAGACAGAAAGCAAAGAAGGAAAAAAAAAAATCATAAAGCTCCAAACTGGCTTGTTCCTCTGTGGTTATGGGGACAGCCAGATTGCACAGACAGCCAGCATTTGCTTCTCAGGACTGCTAAAGTGTGAAGAACAGCAATGACATTCTAGTCTTCAATAAATCACTATAAAAATGTTTATGAACCCTGCAATTTACTGTCTTTTAAATGCAAATTGAAAGGGGCACCATTGCAAGTGTAAAGGAGACCCGGGGTGGCCTGCAGGAATTATAAAATGTTGCAGTAGGTTTGGGAGATTGTGTGATCTCAAATGGGACCATTTCCAAGTGATTTTGCATTTATACATCTGTGACAGTTGGGTTAATTTATTAACAAGATTGCTGTGAATTTCAGGGAGGTGGAGGCTGGCATCGCCTTACACAGTCGCTTTGAATGAATGACATTTTCATTTCCCTGAAGAAAGAGGGAAACTGGTGATTCAGAATCCAGCTCCCGAAAGTTGTTTGGACAAAATGAAATTAGAATGTAGTCCCCCTTCAGTGGAGGGCAGCTCATGCACAGACTTTTTTTTTCTTTTTTTTACATGAAATCTCTCTTCAGAAATTTGAAGACTCATAGCGAGAAGAGGTAACCCTGAGAAGGGCAGAATGTAACGGCCCTATGCAGCAAAGAGGCCCCCAGCGCTCCTTCCCAGCTGAGTGCTTCCTAAAAGGCAAATCATACTTTACAGTTTGGCCATCCTAGGGTGGAGTAGAAAGTGTGACAGGTGACAGAGTACTACTCCAAGGCCAGGGTCACCTCTTCTGAGTCATGTTATCTCGGCCAGATCTTTATACTTGACCCCCAACTTCCCCACCTGTAAAACTGTTTACTCTGAGTTTGCAACGAGCCGACACGTATGGAAATCGCTTAGCGCAGAGCCAGACCCCTGGGCAGGGACCCCTAACAGCTCCGTTTTCCCCCTTCTCCCTGTCTCCCCACCACTCTCCCTTCTCCCTACCTAATGCAGAAGCTGAGGAGCAGACGAAGAGATGGTGACCAGTGTACATAAAAACGCGGGATCGCGTTAAGGTGACATCCCTTCGTGGAGATTCTGGTGTGTGTCGCATCCCCCGAATGTGAGTCTGGCAAATATGCAAAGGTTCAGTGACAGAAAGGAAACAGCCCATGAAAGCAGGTTGCTCTGCAGCTCTCCCACTGTTCCCGTCCTGCTCCCCACCTGCCTGCTATGGAAAACCCCCAAAGTAGGCACTGTTTATAGAACCGTTGCTTGCACAACATTTCCCCGCTCTCCAGCATATGCACCATAAGCGCTGCAGAGCTGTGTCCTCACTTGCTGCTCCCGCAAAAAGCATTTTGCTTGTTTTCAAACACAAGTGTCTCACGCGGATCGAAGGGCGAGGAGAGGATCTGTTCGCCTTGGCAGCCCCTCGCTCAAATGTGCATATCTGGCAAGTCCTGTCTGCTGACAGCACTGCCACAGCGCGGGCTGTCAGATCCCGAAGTCGTTATACCATCTGTTTTTCCAATCTTCCGCTCTTCGGTGTAGACACATGTTTGAGGGGTTTGTGGATATGATGGGGAGCGCTTTCTTCCAGGGGAAGAGGAAGAAGAGGAGGACGCCTGTCCCTGCCTCCTTCTCCAAGAAACCCCCGAACTAAACTGAAATGCAATTTTAAAGGATTCCAAAGTGAGTGTTCCTAGCAAGAAATTTTACCTTATGGGGTCACCTCCTGAAAAAACATGGATCAAAACGTTGGAGACGATGTACCTTTGGTGTTTATAGTAATCAGGGAGATACATGGCTTGAATTTGCTGTCATTCTTATCCTGGTAATATTCAACAGAGTTTAAAATATAAATATATATATGTATATAAATATATATATACACACATATATATACGTGTGTGTATATATATATATTCACTCTTATCTCTGTATGTCCATATGGACCCTGACCTTGCCATTCCAGATTTTTATTTTATTTTTACTTTTATTTATTTTTATTTTTATTTTATTTTTAACTTTCATGATCCTTTGTTCTTTCTGGCTTTCACCTGAAAAACTCTGTGTATGTACAGTGGTGCTTAGAGAATTGACTCTTGTGTTACTGATCACACCAAGAAGCCTAACATATGGTGGATTTGTACTTATATTTATTTCTTCCTTTCCCTCCTGTCCCCTTCCCTTCCCTTCCCTCTCCTCATCCCACCTTTACCCTCATTTTATTCCCCTACAAGAAAATATGCAGGCTGGCTTGAGGGAGGACAGCACTGGTAAGGTCAACTGGGCATGGGATGGAGATGGAAATAGATTTTCTATGCACATTTCACGCTGCCTTCCTGGGAATTTCTGGATGTTTTGCAACCTAATGCTTAGCCTCCAAAATTCTTTAAGAAAAATTGCACAATGTGAGTAAAATGGGGACGTCTTTCCCTTGTGCTTGTGCCCCACAACGTGTTGGAATGCACGTCCGTTCGCCGTCTCTTGTCCAAAGTGCTGACCCCTTTTGCCTTCTCTGAGATCCTTGCGTGAAGCATCACAGGTTTTTATCCTTTGTCCTTGGGCCCAGAGCAGAGCCTGCTGTGTTTGTGGAATGAACTTGCCGAAACTCATGATTTTAAAGACTTTTCCAAGGTGAGACTCAGATAGGAACATAGAAATAGAGGTGATTGGGCACAGTGGTTAATTCCAGAGTCCTTCTGAGTTCAAATCTTGGCTTTGTAACCTCTGAGCTGGGTGCTCTCAGACCCGTTAGTGTAGTTAAGCCTCAGTTTCTTAGTGTATGCAGTGGCTCTAATAGTACCTCCTTCATCTAGATCTTATGGGGAGGTGAGATGATTCGACGTGATAGGAAACTGCCCAGCATCGTGCTCAGCATAAATGAAGGGATCTTTAATTGTGATCAGTAGATAACATCCTCCACCTTGAAATGTGGAAGTAGGTCTTGCTTCAGTTGAAGTAGCTTTTGAAAGCACCAGTCTGATCTTGACCTTAGGGCGTGTCTCTGAAATTCTCTCCTGTTAGCATCTCTGAAATCCAAGCACATCTCCAAGCCCCCATTAGACAGGCAGCAGTGATGTGAAATTTGTCATCGCCTTTGCATAGTAAACATGCACAGTGCCAGGCGGTGCTGGAGTTTGAAGGGCGGGTGTCACCGGCTTTGAAGAGAATCCCAGAGGTAGGGGCGCCTGGGTTAAAGCCTCTGCCTTCGGCTCAGGTCATGATCCCAGGGTCCTGGGATCGAGCCCCGCATGGGGCTCTCTGCTCAGCGGGGAGCCTGCTTCCTCCTCTCTCTCTGCCTGCCTCTCTGCCTACTTGTGATCTCTCTCTGTCAAATAAATAAATAAAATCTTTAAAAAAAAACAACTTAAAAAAAAAAAGAAAATCCCAGAGGTAATGCTGGAGCACGTACCCTCCAGGAGCCAAGGGGTTGTTGGGGTGGAGGGCCAGGTGAGTCTGGCGACATTCCAGAAGTAGGAAGCAAAAGTAGGTTTTACTACTTAGCGTGGCGGAAGAGCCAGCTCAAGGGCCCAGCACCGCCGGTTTTCCCCTTTTCACAGGATTCTTCCAGGAAAGGTTGCATCACTCACGCTTTCAGCGGCACAGAAGGTGACCGCACAGAGAGAAATACGGCATCAGTGCTTCAGAGTTGAAACGTTATTCAAGGGAGAGAGACCTTTACTTAGTGTAAAGAAATTTTAGGAATGCCTTGTCGTTTGTTCCTTACTTATCTTTTTATTATACACAGAAGAGCTCATCTATGACAAAAATGGAGGTCTAATTATGTCTAAAAAAGGTCTTACAATAAGAAAAAAAAAGAAGTCAAAGTGAAAGGAAAGCATCGTGCCATATTTTAATTGTCAGCATTCTTTCTCCTTAGTGGAAAGTAAATACTGCCATCTACAATCTCAGATTCAGTAAAATACAGTGTCTTATCCCCTGATGGAAATCTTGAAAGAGTTTCTTTGTGCCTTTGGGGTAAGAACCAGAATCCCTTGTGTGACCAGCTAGGCTCTCCAGGGTTTGGAGCACCAGCTCCCCACATCCCAGTCCTGGGTTTCCATGCTGCATCCACACGGGCACATCCCCAAAGCAAAACCTCACCTCGAAAGGTCCTGCCTCCCTGCAATATTCTTCTTCCTTCTGTCCCCTTAGATCCCATCTGAGGCCGACAGGATAACGCTCCAAAGATGTGGACATCCTAATCCCCACAACCTGTGACTCTGGGAGATCCTGGGCCAAATGGGAAATTAAGGTTGCAGAGTGGAATAAAAGTGCTGTTTGGCTGGGCTTAAAATTGGGAGATTGCCCTGGATTATCCAGCTAAGTCCACTTTAATCACAAGTTTCCTCAGATAGGTAAGAGGGAGACAGAGGACTCATAACTAGAAAGATGGCAGAGTGCGAAGGACACGGCCTGCAGTTGCCATCGTCGAGGTGGAGGAAGGAGCCACGGACCACGGGATGCAGGTGGTCTCTGGAAGCTGCAAAAGGCAGAAAATGAGCTCCCTCCTGTCCCCAACCCCCGGAGCCTCTAGAAGGGAACACAGCCCTGCTGACACCTGGGTTGTAGCCTGGTGGAGCCCATGTTAGACTCCTAACCTCTGGCACTATAAGAAAATTAATTTGTGTTGTTTTAAGCCACCAAGTTTGGAGCAATTCATCAGAGCAGCCATAGGAAACTGATGGGCCCTCTGAAAGTCCCTTCCTTGGGAGGTTCTTTTCCTACCTCCCCCAGGGGCTGTAGGAGCACCCGAGCCTCTCCTCTACCCCACCTTCAAGGGTTGCCATTTCACACTTACTTGTGCGATTAATAACGCCTGTCTCCGCCATTGGACTGTCCGCTCCGCGAGAGCTGGTATGGTTTGTGCTTCACTGTGCTATCCCTACAGCCCCAGAGCCTAGGAAGACCTCAGCATTTGTAGAATGAATGAATGAATGCATCCCTGCATGGTGGAGTCCATGAACGCCATCCTTATGGAGCCCCCAGGAGGAAGGAGGGCAAGCCGCTACCTGCTTTAGTTCAGCACATGTGCCCACCTCCCGTGCCCGCGAGGGAGCAGCGGTCCGGTTTGCTGCCGAGCACACTGCTGAATATGGAGGGAGGGAGAAGTCGTCCCTAACCCGCTCTGGTCACACCCAGGCTGGCAGCTCTGCCTCCTCGCCCAAGACAAAGGCTCCACACACAAATCCAGCGCAGGATCAGCGCAGCCCCCCACCCCCGCCGGGTCTCAGCAGGGGAGTCAAGCTGAATATTTCTTTAAGGGATGCTGTTGAGTTTCTTCTGGTGGAGTGAAGGATTTGTAGCAAAACGCAGCATGTAACTTGAGTGTTCTGTGAAGCCAGATATCGGTGCCAAGCTAAATTTGTGTGTGCAGCTTCTGTTTAAGGCAATTATATAGTGTGTAATACCCAGTAGAGAAATTAAGCCGAAGTACATTTTGCCCATAGAGATTATCCTCTCAGTTGGATTTATTTTAAACAAGTTTTGCCCCTTATACATTAAGGTGCATGCAATAAATCACTTATGTAATAAACTACACTATATTATGTGGAAAAAAAAAAAATGAGCCAAGGTAGAGGGAGAGGCTCCAAGTGGAGCCAGACCTCAGGCCGGAAGGGCGAGAGGGAGGGGAAGCGTGGAGGGAGGGGGCATTCGGCAGCAGGAGGCTGGAAGGGGTGCCCCGGTGGCCTCTCCAGGGCACAGCATAGGACGCTGCTGGAGGGAGTCACTTACATAATAACAGCAGAGCTGTCTCTTCCGGGGAAGTTCCAGAGTTTCTTTCTAGAGCAGCCTCTGGGCCTCCCTTTCTCAATCACCAGCCATCCACAGTGAGTCCGGAGGGAGCAAGAAAGATGTAGGACTTTATTAACAAGGAGAAAGTGGGGACAGGTTGTGATAAGGGGCCTGGGGTAATCCCCACCCACCTAGGGACAATCTAGGAACTAGCACAAGATATCCAGTCAGATTGGAACCTCAGATGAACAATGAATGACTTTTAGTATAACTATATCCCGTAGCATTCTGGGGACATACTGTACTAACAAATTATTCATTATTGATACGGAATTCAGGTATCCCTGGGCTTTTGTATCTTTGTTTGTGAAATCTAATAACTCTTACCCTAGCAGAACTAACGATGAGAACATTATTATAGCAGGTAGATTATTTTGAGCTTTTGTACTATGTAGTGCCCCCTGTTAAGTGCTTCACATTCCTGATCTAATTTACTCTTTGCAAGCAAACTAGGAGGGTGACGCCGTGTTTACACCCATTTCACGGAGGAGTAAACTGAGGTTTATAGAGGTTCAACCACACACCCAGCATCTCTCCATCTGTAAGGGGAAAGATCTAGGCTTCACGCCAAGGCCATCTGGCTCCAAAACTTGTGCCCATAATCAGGAAGTTGTATGACTTCTTCTGGATGCTGATTTGAAGAATAACTTCACAATGAAACCCGCCAGGGGAGACTGCACGTTCTCCTTAGTGCAGAAATACAGTAGAGCTCACAGATCCATACTGTTTAGGGAAGAAAAATGATACTCCTCCAAAAATCATTTAGAAACTTCCTGGTGCACAAGCCCGCTCGCCATGGAGAACACGCCACGGGGCCGCAGAGCACACGTCAGGAAGGGGATAGCGCAGACCTCGCTCTCCTGCGGAAGAACCTTCTTCTGCGGAGAGCAGAGAGAAGCCACTCCAGTTTACATGTTTGTCATTCCCGAACTTTGAGAGCCCAATAAAACCGAGTGCTTAGTGGGAATCAGACATGGATAAGCTGCTTGTAATTTATGATTTAATGCAGCATAGAGTAAAAATAGGCCGTGGCACTGAAAGGCAATCAAACTCTATTGTCACCAGGAATGGGAGGAACGGGGACGTGATCTGACATTTGCTGACGGCCCGCTCCGTACCGGGAACCTTACAGCCACCGGCTCATTCCATCTCTCCGTTCTCCGCGTGGGGCCTCTCTCATTTATCTCTGGCTGAGAAACAAAGTGCCCCACGATTCCCTGGTTTAGAACAACAGCTGTTTTACTAGATATCACGATTTTCTGGGGCAGGACTTCGGGTAAGGCTGCGCTGGTTGAATCTCCCGCTCCACGTGCCGCTGGCAGGGGTCATAGTGGCGCTCAGGTGACGCGAAGGCTGGGCTAGACGGTCTGGGACGGTTCTTCTCACACGCGCGGTGCCTTGTCAGCCTGGCAGGGGACGGTGGGCTCCGTGTGCGTGGATTTCTGGAAGACCCCTGTCCCAGCCACACTGGCAGAAGCTGTATGGCTTTTCCGACCTGGCCTTGGAAGTCAGATGGGGGGTCCCTCCCACCGCCCGCCACTGAGGGAAACCGTCGCCTCTCTACTTCATGGGAGAAAGCAGTCCCAAACCTACCAGAGTCAAAAGGAGGGACACAGACTCCACTGCCAGATTTGAGAGCTGTTGTGGGGTCTCTGCCCATTGCTCTTTCCTTTGTAAAAACAAAAACAGAAACAAAAACTCTCCTCCGTCGCCTATATCTCGGCATTGCCCGGTGCGCCTCATTTCTAAAGCTCTTTCATATGTTCCTATTTCAAGGTCAGCTGATGAGCAGTCATAATTCCATCTGTGATCTTCATCTCCCTTTGCCTAGTGACCGCACATATCCAGAGGTTCTGGGGATGAGGATGTAGACATCGCTGGGGGCAGGGAGGGGCCTTCTTCTGCCTTCCAGAGGCTCCTCAAAGAGGACATCCCCACTAAGTGTGCCCCATCGTCAACACGCCCCGGCTTCCCGGGCCCCCATATGATTCTTTGCACACCAGCGGCATTATCTTTGCTGTCTGTCCACCCGCGTGAGGCAGTTCCTGGGCACACGGCCCCCGGCTGCGTGGCTCGCTTGCCGCGGTCTCGGAGTACATGCGTGGAGCTGCACCGAGCCCACAGGCAGCTCTGCGTGTAATTGTCGAGCGGACACAAGTGCCCAGGGCGATCCCGAACGGTGACCGGGGCCGTGGATGCTACCTCCTCCAAGGAGACTTCCTGGGATAACAGAGATCTATTCATGTCTGCCGGGCAGGCTTGAATCTTTCTAATTTTCCACTGGCACAGGAGTGTAGGAGCAGAGCCAAGAAGTACACGGGGGCAGGAAAAGCTGCGGTCAGAGGCAGACCCTGTTCGCATTGGCCCCATCAGCCAGGGTCTGCTGGTTTTCATTATAGCCCCGGTGTGGCAAAGGACACCGTGTGACTGCGGGCACGCGTCAGCATTCCCATCCCTCCGGATCCCCCGCACTTGCGCGTTCCTCTTCCCTCTTAAATACCCTTTTGAAGCCCATATGTTCAGTCCACCCCAACTTCTGTTTATACTGGTGCAGAGAGAGGGCTGCTCAGATTCTGGGACTTTCACGGGAAGGTATTAAATGTGTTTTGAAAATACTTGAAAGTCCAGCTGTGTATGTTTTAGTTTTATATTTAGCCTTAAATTAGAGACTCCATTTACCTCAAGTAATAAAAAGGCACAGCAGGGACTTGCATTTCCCTTACGTTTGCTGGGGCCGTGCACCTAGGTGAGATTTTGTCATTTTTTTTTTTTTTGGTCGGTTATTTAATTCCACAGCTTAATTCTGGCCTTTATGCTCTTAGAGGTCTCCTCTTCTATTTCAGAAAGTAGTTATCGTTGCTTTTCCTGTCACTTGAATTTCACAAAGGCAAAGGGAGCAGGGAGGGAGTACAGATTTGCCGCTTTCCATACCAGACCCCGGGCTGGGCACACGGCGCGCCTAATTCTCAACACACCCTTTTGGAGAAGGAGACTGGGTCCCAGCAAGACCCAGAAGCTCCCAGCCTTTTGCTGTTGTTCACTCTTTGCTGAGGGTCATCCTGCTCTCGGCCCCTGGACCCGGCCCTGCGCTTCCTGGCACCAACCCCCACCCCCTGCTAAGGTCCCCGAGAGCCCGTTCCTGGCCAAAGTCCAAGGTGCTTGCTGACCCAAGGAGGAGAAGGAACGCGTGATTCCCCGGTATCACCTAGTACCCAAGCTGAAGGGCAAAGTCACGGGAACAATGTAGCCTGTAGCCAAGGATGAGGCCCAGTGTCTGAGTGTCCTTAGGGCTGCTTTCACAAAGTGCCACAAAGTATCTGGCTTAAAACAGTGGAGATTTATTGTCTTTCGGTTGGGAGACTGGAAAGGCCAAATCACGGTGTTGGCAGGGCGACGCTCACTCGCAGAGAATCCTATGGGAGAATTCTTCCTAGATTCTGGTGTTTCCCAGCAATCCTTGGTCTTTTGTGGTTTGTATACACATCCCTCTGAAAGACTGTGAGGGACTGTCTTAGTTTTCTGTTGCTGCTGTAAAAAATTATCAAAAGCTTAGTACCTTAAACAGCCCAGATTTATTATCCTGCAGTTCCCCATGGCAATGGTCCAACCTAAGTCCCAAGGCAGAGATCAAGGTGTGGTCAAGGCTGTGTTCCTTCTGGAGGCCCTGGGGGGAAATCTCTGCTCTTGCCTTTCCCATCTCCCAGAGGTCTCCCACATGGCTCAGGGCCCTCTTGTTCCATCCTCAAAGCCAGGAACATGGGGCTGAGCCCTTTTCAAGCTGACATCTTTCTGGCTCTCTCTTCAGATTCCCTCTTTCACTTTTAAGGACCTTTGTGATTACATGGGACCCACTGGATAATCCAGGATAATCTTCCTATTTTAAAAATCAGCTGATCAGCACTATAATTCCATCTGGGATCTTAATTTCCCTTTACCTGGTAACCTAATATATCTGCAGGTTCTTGGAATTAGGTTTTAGGCGTCTTTTGACGGGGGAGGGCATGATTCTGCCTTCCACGGGCACCTCGTCACCCGCCAGGCACTGTGCTAAGCAGAGATGATACAGCGGTAAATGACACTGGCAAGACCCTTGTGCTCACGAAACTTATGTTCTAGTGAGGATGAAGGGCGTTGAAGAAGTCAGCAAGCAAATTCCCATAATTATAGGAAGTATGAGTAGTGTGGGTGACAGGAAGAAAAAAAAAAGAGCCATGATGGAGGATAATGATGGGAAGGACTCACATAAATAGAGTAATCAGGGAAAGGCTACCAATGAATCCTAAAGCATGAAAAAGGACCCATCATATGAAGAACTGGGGAAAAGTATTCCGGGCAAAAGGAACAGCAAACACAGTGACCCTGAGGCTTTTAGGAAAATCATCCCAGCTTTCCTCTATAAAACACATGTCAGAAGGCGAGTGAGGATGGGACTGAGGTGTGGGGAGAGTCAAGGGACACAGGACTCAGGCGGAGCCTGTGGTTCCTCCTTGAGTGACTGGATGGGGAATATGGTGTTAACGGAGAGAAAGAGAAACAGATGGAGGAAAGAGAGCCCAGTTTGGGGTGTGTTGAGATTGAGCGAATGGTTAAGGCCCAGCAGCCTCTGGGCATGTGAGCCTGCAGCTCAGTGGGTTTGGGCTGAAGAACCAGCATCAAGCCCAGGGCCTGGAAACTCTAGGCACTCACTGAATGAATGAATCAGTGAGTCAGTGAATGAATCGATGAATGAATGAACAATTGGTATTAATGTGGGAATCCTCTGTGAATGGTGGGAGCTGACACCATCAGATTGGGTAAGAATACTCAGAGGCCTGGTATTTTGGTTCATGTTTCTGCTTAAAAATATATCCCCGAGTCCTTGTCTTCTTTAAAGGAAATTTCACTCTGGCCTTACGCTACCTGCAGGCCCCTGTGAGCTTTGTCCTCCAGAGATGCCATCTTATAGCCTCCCATCCCCCAACCGATGGGTTGCCACCTTTAGATACCGGCAGTTTCTGGCCCAGACGATGCTAAGAGAAGCCAGGGCAATCATCAACATGTAGGAACTTTAATAAATCAGCTAATAAGCTTTGAGAAATTCTTATACGCTGAAACTTCACTGCAAAGTGAATGGAAAGGAGACGATCCTGGGTGGTCATGTTATCAGCCGGGGAAACAGACAGAGTCAGCTCACTTGCCCAGGATCCCATCGCTGCTCAGCGACAAAACCAGGATGTGAACTGACAGCTCTTTCCAGGATACAGAAGCTATTTAATATTTATCATCTTACTAATAATAGTACAGAAAGTAAATCACAATAAAAAGTGCCCCTTCTTAGTGCCTCAGTGTTCCAGGCTCTTTACCAAGCACTCTGCATGCAGACGATTCTCCCAAGAACCCTAGGAGCTCATCGCTTTTGGAGTGTTATCTACCTGTTGTCACCCAACAGGGCTAAAACACGTATACATTACCCAGTAGTCCCGCGGGCCAGAGGTGCAGGGCCACCTAGCTGTGTCTTCCCCTCACGGTCTCAGGAGGTGGAAATCCAAGTGCTGGCCAGGGCTGGGGTCTTCTCAGAGATTGTGGTTGTTGACAGAAGTCATTCCTTTGTGACGGTAGGGCTGTGGTGTGCATTTTCATGCCGGCTATTGGTTGGGGACTGCTGTCAGCTCCTAGGGGCTGTCCCCAGGTTCTGGCCATGTGACCTCTTCCATAGATACTGTCACAACATTTGCACCTTCTACAACATGGGAGAATCTGAATCTCCTCAGGGAGGGCCCATTTCCTTTAAGAGACTCACCTGATTAGGTGATCCACCCAAGATCATCTCTCTTTTGATCAACTCAAAGCCAGCCACTTTGGGACCTTAATTACATGTACAGAATCTCTTCCTTTTCAGGCAGGTTAATCCAATTGTGGGAGCAAGCCATCCCATCACATTCCTAGATCCTGTCCACACTCATGGAAACTCTGAGGGTGCACATCTTAGGTGGTGGGAATCTTGGAGGCCATCTTGGAATCCTGCCAGCCGTGGTCTGTGAAATTTCCACTTCACAGATGTTGAAAGTGAGACTTAGATGTTATGATGCAACTTTCCCAAGGTCATGGAAGGACAGAGCTGGGATTCAGGCCTGGGCCCCTGGGCGCTCAGGAGTCCATGCTTCCAACCCCAGGCTGTGCCACCGTCACACGTGCACCCCTGGCCTTCATTTGAAGGCACTGACCTTGCTGTTTTCGGCCCCCCGAGAAGTGCAGGTAGCTGCACCTGTCCCAGGCTTTGTCCTCTAGCTTCTCCCAGCTTCCACCACATCCACAGAGCAGAAAGGAACTGAACAGGTGCCAGTGTCTTTAATGGAGCCATATTTGTACAATGAGCAGCACGTGCACAAAGAGGCAAGCTAAAAATGTCCATGACCTTCTAAAAGTGGAATGACGTGGCCAGGTGTTGAGTCAGCCCCGTGATGCTCTTGCAATCACCCTGATTCAGGGTCAGATTTATTCCTCGTTAGACACATTTTTTACTTGATCACAAACACATCTTGTACTGTTTAGAGGAATCAATGGAACTGGCCGAGAGGGTGGTTGGTACCCGGAGCCACCTTGCTCTCCCAGACTGAGGAGGTGATCACCTTACCTGCTGGAAAGGCCCATTCGCTATGTGGACTATTTGGAGCTGCTTAAGGGAAGCAGGGGTGTGATGTGAGCGCCAGTGCACTTCAATGTTGTAAGGAATTTGAGCTCAAAGCCTGGAAGCTTGTCCCACTCTTTGCAGATGAATAGGGGCTTCCAGAATCCCCGTGGCTGGGCTGCTGCTCCATGGTGCTCTGGTTCCAGTGCCCAAACATGCAAATATACACGGATCTCTAACTGGGTCCTAAGAACCATGCCGGGAGCTGGCAAAAGCATGGTGAGCTGTAAGGAAACAGGGGTCCTGCCCCCGGGGGGCTTTCATGCTAGCCATCAATCAGATAGCCATGCAAAGACACGTGCTGTTACAACTGGGGCACAGCTGCGAAGGAGGGATACACGGGAGACTGTACCTAACAGGGGAGTTGTGACCTCGTCTGGGAAGTTTGTCGGAGAAAATGAGGCATGAACTGATTGAGCTCTGCACTACTCCGGTTAAGAGAGGAGTTTGATAATCTGTCTAACGTGACCTTGGGCAAGGCACTGAGTGTCTCTGAACCTCACTGTCCTCTTCAGAAGAAAATGGAACCAAAGAACCATGGGTCTTGAGCATGCTGAGTATTAAGCAAGCTTTTCTCCCTTAAAAGTCTGACCCAGCTGTCCGTTCTTGGTTTTGTCCTCAAAACCCTCTTGTTTCCACTGTACCTTACTGATGCCTACACTAAATCAGTCCATCCATCCATCTATCTATCCACGAAGCACATATGTGCTTATGAGTCTGGCTTCCCTCCGAGGCTCTCCTGAGCACCTGTTGTGTGACGAACTGGACACTCAGAGATGAGAAGAATGCCCAGGTAGAGAGGGACCCTGGCATCAGAGAGCAGCTTGTGCTGAGACAGGGGATCCCCCAGCACTGGGGCACAGGCAGCGACCAGGGCTTTAACTCAGTGTGGCATCTAGGAGGAGACGGTCTTCACCCAGAGAACCACGGGCCTGCATTTGTTAATCAGGAAGCAGGGCCTGGTCCCAGAGAAGGGTCTGGGATGGATCCGAGAGCAACAGCAGGGAATGCTCCCAGCCAGGGGATTCTCCAGAGAACAAAGGAGATAAAACGCCCACCTTGGGGTGGCCGGGACAAAGCAGCCGAGCAGCCCCAAGCAGGAGACCGTGCATAAGAAGGTGTTGAGTGTGATGGAGAGAATTGAAGCAAGGCAGGAGGAGCAAGCGTTGTGTTTGTTCACCCGCTGGTCAGGGCAGAGACCCTAAGGGAGGTCTGGGTGGCGGCTACGCGTAGGCGGGGACCCTGCAGGTGCCTGGGAGGAGGCTTCCTGGCAGAGGGGACAGGGAAGCCGAGGTTCTCCAGAGGAAGCGGACTGCAGGGCTGGAGGACGGTCTTCTGGCAGGAGTCGGGGAGGTGGAGGCAGAGGGGCCGGGCTTTTGCCCTGAGGGAGACGGATGGAGCCCTGAGAGAGCCCCGCCTAGTACGGCCCTTGAATCAGCTTGTGATCCTCTCTTCCCTCAATATGTAAATATGTCTTCCTACAACTTTACACATAGGGTGCTGCATCTTTATAACCACTATGTGTGGTTACGTATCTTGTGTATATACACACTTTTCTTCAAAGCCTCTAAAAGTTGCAGATTTCCGTAACAGTTGATTGACCTTGACATTCCCCGGCAGGCATCTCCTCAGAGCGGACCACATGACAGTTGCACACCCGCAATGCGGTTATCTTGCGCCCCAGAAAACTGACACTATCCCAGTAATATCTAATGCAGTCTGTATTCGGCTTTCCACGACTGTCCCCCACCCGTCCCCTATAGCTTCCGATCCGGTTTGATTCAGAGCCCAGCTGAGAAGCACACTGCACTCGGTTTCCACACCCCTCTGTTCCCCTTCACCCGGAACTGTTTCTTGGCTGTTGTCCTGGCCTCATGACCTTGGCCCTTTTGGAGGAGTTCGGGGACCCTTCTGGCTACTGTTTGAGAAGAAATCTGGGCTGGCAGTGGGGGCAGCAGGCTTCCATGCAGCTTCTGGCCAGCACTGGCCAGTGGGACTTGCTGTGTGCTGGGCCTCTCCCTTCTCCGCACACCACCGCTGAGCCACATGCGTGCCTCTCCTCGGAGGGGTCTGTTATACCTGCACGCTCTGGTGGGGAGTGGGGCTCTGATCTGTTGGATCCCAGAGACCCACTCCACCCCCATCCTGTTCCTCCTTGTTCTAATAGCGCTTATGTGGGGTTCCCCCCCCCTTCTTCTTCTATGTGCTTTTCTTGAATCAGACACAAGTCTTCCATGAAATAACTCAAAGTCCAGGCATTTGTGACCAGGGCGTCATACACGTGCACTCACTGATGACCAGGGACATTGCTTATTATAGGGGTTTCCTCTTGGACCCATCACTCTCAGCCTAACCGCAGAGGGTTAAATCTTGCAGCGAGCAACTGGGTCCCTTCTACCACAGAGCTGGGTTTGCATCACAAGATGCACAAATCTGCCCAAGTTTACTTGGAGAACCAATCTGAGATCAGATGGCAGTTCCCAGAATCGAAGCAATTGCAGGTTCATTTGCTACTGTTATTAGCTCATCTCTCCCTATTTTTCTTTTATCCAAATTGCCTACTACTTGGGGAGGGTTGGGGTCCTCTGTATTCTCTTTCTCGTCCTCGTGCTGCCTCCCTCCCAGGGTTTGCAATCACATATTTCTCCTTTGGTTTCTGGGTCTGCTGACATGAGCACCGGAAACACCTCCTCCCCAGAGAGGAGAGGAGGACGCTTCACAATCTGTCGGGACTTCTCCTCTCTTCCCCTTGTCAGCTGGCCTGCGATGTGCTTCTCGGGCAGTGACGTAGAGAATGTCAATTTCTGAGAGCGCCTGGGGAGCGGAGCTGTAGCCTGCATCGCCTGGATTCAGCTGGAGTTGGGTCTTAGAGCTGGCATGCAGTGAGGGCTCTTTCTGCGAAGGGACGGTCCCGTTTAAGGAAGGCCCTGGGTTTTGTCAAGTGTGAAAGGTTTTCAACATATTCCCGAGGTGGTGGTCGTGGGAGAGGTTGTTATGACACATCGGTCTGGAGAACGCTGTGCCCAAGTCGTGATTTATACCAAAAGATCCTTTCCTGGGGAGGGTTCCGCTAGCAGCCGGGCACTGAGACATTATTAATGCTTTCCTGTTTGCTTTTGTCCCTGAACGGAAAAACACTTCGGAGCCCTTAAATTTTCTCAAGATGTCTGTGTTTTCCTGGATCATCCCTCAATTTTCCATGGTATGAAAAATGTAAATGTTGCTACATTTGGTTCAGAGAATTTGGCCGTTGTTGCAGATCCTTTTAAGATTTTCAGTCCCCCAGACGCTTTCACCTGGAGAATCCCCGACTTGGCAAAAACAACCCGATTCCCAGCCACTGCTTTTTGAGCAACTACTGAATTCCCAAGACTTTGCATACTTCATTGATCGCGCTTTACAACATTCCTTCAAAGGGGACGTGACTGTCCTAATTCTAGGAAAAGTAAAGCACCACAGTTAAGTCACTTTCCCCTGAATGCACAGGGAGGAAGTGGGTTCCAATCCGGTTTTGGCTGACTCCAAGGCTCCCAGTTATACTTTCCTTCCTTTCTGTTTCTTGCTTTTGTACAGCGTGCCTGTGCCCACTTCTCTTTTACAAATGCTTATTTGCACCAACTGTTCCAGGAAACACTTATTTAGTGAGCAGCTGTGGTCGCACCAAGGAAGAGGTTGTAGTGGTCCACGATAACCAGGAGAAAGATTTATGTAGCAAAGTCACCCTTGAGTGATCCAAGACAGAAAGGAAGACAACTGATGACCAAGCGTGACAGGCAGGAGCTTCCTCTCCAACTTACTGTCGTCCAGGACCTCTGCCCCCCAAATGTTGATATGTAAGAGGCCACTGGACACTTCTGTCCACTTGTCTGTAATTCACCGTTGGATTGTCACAGTATGGAGTGCTTTCCCTGGGTTTCAATCATATTCTGAGTATAAGCTTAGGCCCTAGACATGGAACAGGGAATGACTCACCTAAGGTGCCTAACTTCATGGGCCTTCCAGGGAAGGAGGAAAAGCAAATTTTGGAGTCAAACTTTGGCTGCAAAATTCCAGTTTTATCAGTTTTTCCCAGCTGTGTAATCTTCAGCAACTTATCTGGTTTTCCTTGAAAAAATTTTTTTGATAAATTACTAGCAGTATTCTCCTTTCAAGTGGCTTTACAGGTTCGAGAGTTAACCCAAGTACCTCCTGCATAATAGGTCCTCCGTAAACATTAAAGTCTCGGTTTCTTTCCCTTCCAATGAGCAGTTGCTTTTCCAAGAGAAACGCCACGGCAGATGGATTGGGAAAGTGCCTCTGGGAAAAAGCCTGTCTCAGCTCAGGGGCTGCTGGTTGGGTTCGGTTCTGTCATCTCTAGCAAGAGCTGGAAACACAGCACATGGCTAGATTTTTCTCTCTTCCAGTCTTTTTTTTTTAGTCTTCTGATTAAGTTAATAGTTACATCCAGCAGGCCCTGCATGGTTGAGAGGAAGGTTGAGAGAGGAAGGCAGAGACTAAGGGTTTCTATAACACCCCCTATCGTGATGGGGGGGGTAATGAAATGTCATTAGAGATTCTCTCCTCCATTTGGATTGAAACTGCTGTTTAATCGCATGTTCAATGCTGCCTATCTCCCGGGAGAAAAGCGCCGGTGCATCTCGTGGTCACTCTCTTTCCCATGAGCAAGAACTCCCCTTTCTGAACTTTCCCTCTTCCCAGGTCCCCAGGCCCATCTTGGCCCAACCAGTCTCTCTTAGAAGATGGCCTCACCTCCTGCTTCTTAAAGAAGATGCAGGTCCTGTGACCCGGATTTTCGTGGAGTCCCCAGTCCCCATCTTTGTATCTTTTCTCATCGTCTGACTATTTTGTCTGTTCCAAAATTGGTGCTTCCACCTCTAAGCCTGTGTCCATCCCACCTCATGCCCAGCCGGCCTCTATCCCAAGGAACCCCTGGTTGACACATGTGCCTTCTGGAATAGTGGGTCTGTCACCTTCCTTTCGACATTTGGAGTAACCAAAACAGCTACCTTCGGTACCTTGAAACTGGATACGGTGGGTTGTATATTTTTTCTAAAGTGGCACTTTGTCTTAGAAACATGGAATTTGGATCAGGCCCTGGTGGGTGTTACTCCCAAAGCTTCACTGGAAAGAACGCTATAGACTCCAGCATTCCCTGTAGGCTAGATCACCTGCTTCTCTGTTATCTATGTTAGCTGTCCATCCATGCATCCTGTGCCTTAGAGCTGGAATCAGCAAACTGTTTCTATAAAGAGCTAGAGAGTAAATGTTTCGGGCTTGCCTGGCCATATGGTATTTGTTGAAACTACTCAGCCTTGAAGTATAAAAACATTTCTATACAACACATAAATTAGTGAGCAAGGCTGTGTCCCAATAAAACTTTATTTTTTTTTTAAATTTTATTTATTTATTTGACAGAGAGAGAAGGATCACAAGTAGGCAGAGCAGGCAGAGAGAGGGAGCATGCTCTCTGCTGAGCAGAGAGCCTGATGCAGGCTCGATCCCAGGACCCTGAGATCATGAACTAAGCCAAAGGCAGAGGCTTAACCCACTGAGCCACCCAGCCACCCACCAATAAAATTTTATTTATGGGCACTGAAATTTGATTTTCATGTGTCAAGAGATTAGTTCTTCTTTTGATTTTTTTTTTTTTTTTTTTTTTTTTTTTTAATCCCTTCTGTAAAAGGCTTTGGGTCTTTCCGTGATTGCTAGTTTTAATTTGGATGTCCCCACCCCTTATTTGCAGAGTAAATCACTGGTAGTTATACATAAACAGGTTGGTGAGCTGGATTTGGCCTCTGAGACATAGTGTGCTAAAGCCTGGCCAAGGGGGCTAATAAGCAAAGAAGTAGTAAAATATACATAAAAATAAAAACCAGGCAAAAATACAATGAAACACATATTTGTAGGCTGCAGTTGATTATGCATCTGAATTGAAGATTTGACTCTGAGCTTCCTGGTAGTCAAAGCAAAAAGGGAAATAAAATCACTTATGTTGTTTACTGACGATTAGGGCAAAAGGAAGTCAATTCTTCATGAGAGATGGAGGTACCATGGCCTTCTGGGTTAAACATGGTAAAGCAATTTGATTTCCTTGTCTGTCACTGAGCCCCCATTTATCTGGCTCACACCAAGGCTAGTCTCAGAGTATTTGCTCTACTATGTAAAATCAACAATCAGCCATTTTCTGGTCATTGTAATGGGGTAAATTATATCTGACAGTTGTTAATTAAATACCTAGTCATGCTCTGAAGCTAAAGCCAAATAGTGCTCTGTAAACATTATGATTTGTCGGTAATCGATGTGATTTGTATAATTTGTGAGTGATCAGATACTTTATCCAAAAGCAGGTTATTGAAGTCCATGCCTGTCTTGGGAGAAATTGCCACTTGGTCTGTGTCTACACAGAACCCAAGAGAAGAAGAGATTTGACAATGGTCTGATTAATTGAATCAGTGGTTTGGGGGAGTGGGCTGTCGGTATTGATCCAATTAAATAGATAATTGTCAGAATTGAGGTCATGTCTATAAGACACCACCATTTCAAAGCCAAAGAGATTGTTTCAAATATATAATGCTCGCCCAATCAATGGTGGCTGCCTCCTCTACATGAAATCAACCAGAAAGTGATTGATTCTATAGAGCTATAAACCAGGGTCTTTCCTATTTCCAGCAAATGGTTATATGCTAAATACAGTGCTTTGAATTTTTTGTTCCCCATAGACCCAAGGGCAGTGATTCATTATGCAATAAGGGGGATGGAAATATTCAAATCAAAAGTTGGAACGACACAAGACTCCAAATAGTTCCTTTTAAGGGGGGAGGAAAAGAACCCCCAAACGTAGGCAAGCTGGTATTCTCCTTATCTGTGAGCTGCATGAGTACATTGGATAAGCAAGGAGGACTCTGGATTCTCTGAGGGTGTGATGTATTGCAGGTACACGGAAGGGCAGACTTGAGCTCCTGGTTAGCAGTCAAATAAAAGGAAAAAGGACAAGAAAAAGTAGAAGGCTTGACTTTAATTTCTGTATCAGATTTGAAACACAGCCTCATCACTAGCACGTGATTTTAGGCAAGTTAGGTCACCTCTCTGATCCTGAATGTTCTCTCCCCTATCTAATGAGGGTAAACTTATTTAAATCTCTGGGCATCTGTGTCTATACCAAGCACGCAGTCAAGGCTGGTTAGCCTGATACTTCTCTACTGACCCCCACTGAAGAAAGGAACCGGTTGCTCACATTTCCCTTCTGAGACATGACCAGAGGTCAACCATTCTTATATGTAGCAGTCAGCACTCACTGGCCAGTTGATGGACACCCACCGCCTGCTAGCTGTGTTACAGTGAGCAGTAACTTAATTTTTTTGTGCCTCAGTTTCTTCATCTGTAAAGTGGAGATGATCATGCCCTCTGTAGGGTAATGAGGAGGATTGCATGCATCAGTAATACAGGTATAACATTAAAAGACAGGCCAGCCATGTAGAAACTCATCTGTAAATGCTACTTACTGTTATTATCCTTTGCGTTAGCAAATCATTGTTCTAGTTTGCTGGGTATAGAGAGAGATAGGACACCCAGGCAAATGAGGAAATAATATTAATAGACCAAAAAAGGGGGGGTGGGGAAGTACTGTAATGGGAAGCTCTATGCAGATATGAGGGAGGGGTGTCCTTGCCTAAGTTCATGCATCTCCCCACATGCCAAGTAGATCCTTCTTTGTGCCCACCATTTTGGAATCTCTCTGAAAATAAGTGGCCATCTTTGGGTTTGGTGTATTTAATTCCAACACAAATGTACAGAAAGCAGGTAGCCTGCTGTTTATAGATTTTTTTTTTAAGTGAAGGAATATGTTAATAAGCTTAGCTGACAAGGAGCTAAGGGGATTCTTGACATCAAATGGCGGGTAACTAAATAAGTCACCCCAAGTTGTTTGCAAGGATAGAAGACCAAGGGGATACAGAAGCTTCAGAACTTTGTTCTCAGGGAGAGCAGGAGATACAGTGTTTGGGTTGTTTTTGTTGCTGTTGTTCAGTTCAAAGTTGTGTCTCTAATGTTGGTCCAGTGCTTGACACATAGAAAGTGTTTATTGTACACTTGGAAGGAAGGAAGGAGGGGTGGAGGGAAGGAAGGAGTGAATGCCATGTTTGTAAGGACAATGAAAAGGCATCCTCCACATCTGTGTGCGGTGGAATCGGCTTTCAGGCACTTTGACTTCCTTCATTCGACACATTTGTGAGTCTCTGGGTGCCACGCTGGGTCATCAGTGCTGGCTGCCAAGACGATGGGCGTGTGGTCCCTGCCTTGGAGAAGCTCACACTCTGGGGCTCTTCACCTCTTTGAGCCGCAGACAACCTTAGGCCCCTAGTAGGACCTGTAGACTGTTCCTCAGAACAATGTTTTTAGTTTTTTTCCCCAGAATAATGTTTTTAAATGTATAATATAAAATACATAGGATCAGGGGTGCCTGGGTGGCTCAGATGGTTAAGTGTCTGCCTTCAGCTGAGGTTCTGATCTCCTGGTCCTGCACTGGGCTCCCTGCTCAGCAGGGAGTCTGCTTCTCCCTCTTACTCTGCTTCCCCCTGACTCTCAACTGAATAAATAAAATATTTTAAAAAATAAAATACATAGGATCACAAAGGAAACCAATTATACTGAAATATAGTCAACCAAATATTAAAACATGTGACCTACTAATATATGTTCTTCCTAATTAACCTGTTAAATAACTCATCTAGTGGTGGGTCCATTAACTGCTAATTATCAAAGTAGTGGATGAAAATGATATTTTGAGGTATCAGTGCAACCCCTGTGTCATATGACAATATCCATGATTTCTGCAGTGACAAACTCACAGACGGCTCCGGTAGCAGCTTGTTGCCCGCGTGAAGGAAGCGGTGCATTCCAGGTGGGGTTAGTAAAATAAAGATGCGATATCCTGTCCGGTCTGGGACACCCTCTCTCTCTAGAGCTGCGCCCACCGACGCTCACAGGAAGGACCCTGCCCCAGTGTGCGCTGGTGTCGTGGTAACAGCGGCAACTGTTAGCACAAAGGGGCAGGACGAGGTTCCCTGAGCCGGAAGCACCGGGGACAGCGCCAGCACCTGCGCCCCTCCCCCCGCCCCGCCTGTTCTCCGAGAACAAATGCGCGTGTCCCCATCTCACCGCAAGTGCACAGTAGGTGCTCCATCCACAGTCCCTTGTTACTGACCAGCTGTGCCAGATGAGCGGGAGGGGAGAGGCAGAGACAGAGAGGGTGGCAGGTGGCAGGTGTTCTCCGGGCAGGGGGAGCCTTGATTGCCAAGGAGCACGGAGCCCTCAGCTTTTGCCAGAGAATGAGGAGGGGAGGAGAGGAAGGGGACAGTCAAAAGTATGAGGGTTGGAGCTTCAGGCTGGCCTCAGTTTCCGGTGCGCTCAGATGGCAACTGTCTGGGACACTCTGCTGCCTGGGAGGGGGCCAAGGCGGGGGGAGAGAACCTTCTGGCAATCTGCCCCACAGCAGCCCCAGTCAGTATCAGGCCCGTTGGCTTATCTATGATTTCTTGGACATGGCCCCGTAGCTAGTAAATAAAGCTGTCTACTTTAAATTTTGTCCCAGCGTCCTTTTACAGCCTTTCCTCCTAGGAGCTGAGTCCCATTATATTCCGAAAGCATATGTTCCCGACGATTGTTCCTTCTCTTTCCAATAATATCTTTGCAGGACAAAGAGGGATGGGGAAGGGAACACACTTTCAGGATGTCAGTCCCAGTTTTAATTACAAGTGTTCGTGGCTGTGGCATTCATGTAATTGGGGGGCTGATTGATGCCAGATAATAAGCACTGATGTGAGGGGCTGGAGCCCAAGGCGGGGGTGGGGGGGTGGCAAGCAGAGGCAGCAGGCCCCCCCACCCCCGCACCCCACCCCGCCACTAGACCCGGAACTGGGGCGGCACACTTCAGTGGCTTTTCTCAGAAGCCTGCAGGGGCCGGCATGGAGGAGACACCGCAGGGCAGGCTCCGGAGACACAGCCCCTGCCCTGCACTTGCTCGCTTTGTGACCTTCCCTCAAGGTATTTCTCTCCCCTGAGCATCAATTTCCTCATCTGAAAAAATGCATCTGATCATAATACCTGTGGCTTAGCGGGGGTCTGGGGGATTAATTAGGATTATCTAAATAAAGAGTTTAGCACCGTGCCTGGTTGATAGCAAGCGCTCGGTGCTGTTGACTTTGTGAGAAAGTAATAATAACCCCTGCAATAACCACAATAATCCCATCGACAACAATCATGTTCAACTACGCATTCAGTTTAAGGAGAGGGAATATGACCCGGGGGCTTTTTTCATTAGATATATGGCACACACTTGACCTAACAGAAATCTTGAAAGCAATTGGGTAGGAACACAACCGTCCATCTTCTTGAAGCCTCCCAAGCAGTGTAATACAAGAATTACTGTTCTCTCTTTGCATTTATGCATTGCATTTCTCTGTTGGATCTGGAATGCTTTATAGGGCACCGATCAGACTCTAGCATTCTCTCAGTATAAACTCCGGGAGAGGTGAAGCATGTGTGTGATTTCCTTGAGTAATTTACTCAGCGGCGCCTTGGGGTTCCAGAGGCCAAAGGAGCAGGACCCTCATCCCAGAGTGCTAGGGCTGTGTCTAGCGTGACTGCTGGCTGCAACACTGGACACTCGGATTGGAGCCTCCTGTGCAGCCTGGGAAGGCCAGCAACCATCTAGCCCGTGCAAAAAGGGGTGCATTAAGCAGCAATGGCAATAGGAAGGGTGGAATTACTGGTGCACGCTACAACACGGACGGGCCTCGAAAACATCATGCTGAATGCGATAAGCCAGATGCAAGAGACCGTATGTTACGTGATAGTGCGTAGGCGAAAGGTCCAGAGTAGGCAAACCCGTGAACAGAGAGCTGACTACTGGTTGCCAGAGGCTGGGGCAAGGGGGAGGTAGGGAACGACTGTTAATGGAAATGGCATTTCTTTTGGAGGTGATGAAAACATCCTGGAATGAGGTAGTGGTGTTCTTGCACAACCTCCTGAATTGTTCAAAGAATGAATTTTATGGCATGTGAAGTATGTCTCAGTTTTTGGTTTTTTGGTTTTTGGTTTTTGAGGGCACGCATGGTGGGGGGTGCTGTGAGTGCTGGCCCTCCTAATCGTGAGAAATGCCCCCAAATCGTAAACGCCAAAAAGGCCCCTCCAGACAGGCTGCGGGTTCCAGACCTGAATACACGCCGGATGTGTGTGTGTGTGTGTGTGTGTGTGTGCGCGCGCACCTGTGCTCCTGGCAGCTAACCGGTTGGTAAGCCCCCACTACCATAGGGAGGACCTGGAGAACAGGACATGTGTCCATTGACCATGAAGCCACCGTCGGGGCGAGGCCCCAGAATCCTCCATCTGGGAACTTCCTAAGGAAGTGCCTACATTGTCAAGGGCAGTGAAACCCCCCGCATTTCCTTAGCTCTGTGTCTTCCTGAGGGAGGAGTCACAGGCATGACGGGAGGCTGAGAGGAGCCGGCAGGCAACTGGGGCCCCGACTGGTTGGGAAATGAGCCTTGTGTAGATTTGCAGGGGCCTTGCTGGCAGGTGAAGAGAACAGAGCCCACAAGAGGGGGGACCTTGTCTTCCTGCTGCCGAGGGAGGAGAGAGGGTCTCTCCACTTCCTTCCCTTTCCCCAAGGGCAGTGAGGAGCCACAGAGGTTTTCAGGAGCAGAGGAATGATATGGTTGGGTTTTTTCCCCACAAAGATGATGTCACTGACTATGGGGACAGGGAGATTAGTTGAGACGTCTTTCAGTTGTCAGTGGAGGCCTAAGCTAAGTAGCACCTGTTATGATCTGTCAAGGGTCTCAATGAAATCGTTTTGCATTAACTGGAGGTTCCCGAATCCGGTTCCACATGTCATCGTAGAGACGAAAAGAGAGAAGACAGAGAAAGCCATTTGAGGACAGAGACAGGGACTGGAGTGATGTGCCTTCAAGACACAGAGTGCTAATTGCCAGAAGCCAGGAGGGAGGCACGGAACAGGTTCTCCCACAGAGCCTCCCGAGGGAACCAACATCTCCTACACCTTGATTTTAGGCTCATGGCCTCCAGGCTCTGAGAGAGTCCATTTCTTTTACTTTAAGCCACCACACAGCCCCAGGAAATAAGACACCTCTCATGGCTTCCCCACATCCATTCTGGTGACCCTCTAACCCTCACCCATCTTGTTGCCCTTTTTAAAGCACCAGTCTGATTGTGTTAACCATCCAACCCTCTTTACATTTTCTCATTCCCTTTAAGATAGTAATCCAAATCTTTCTTTTCAGTCCTTTTCTATTTTTGTGCTTTAGTTACCCGCCATTCATCAACGCCTACCTACCACGGGGCATCTGCACATCCCCTGCCTGAGATACTCTTTCCCCTGCACCATCCCACTGATCCTTAAGATCTGAACCCGAATGTTATGCCTTCTGAGTTGCCCTCCCAGACCCACCTGGCCAGGGTAGCTTCCGTTGCTGTGGGCTCTCTTGTAACCATGTTCTTTGTCTTCTACCATTTGTTCCAGTTTGCAGGTATATAGTTATTCATGTGATCCTTGATCAGTGTCCATCTTCTGCTTCAGACAGCAGTCTCCATCCAGAAATAACGGTGCAAGCTTTCACACACCATCCTGCCTCCAGGAGGAGTACAACGTAGGCACATAGTAGGCTCTCAATTAAAGTTTGATGACCACTGAGTGAGTAAAGATGGGTCATGGTGATAATTATGGTGGTGGTATTTTGTATAGCTTCTATGGGAAGTGAAAATCCCAGCTTTCTCCACGGTATTTTAACTGTTCCCTTCTTTGCATTAAGTGAGTGTCAAGGAGCCAGGCCATTTTTTTATAATGTGTCCTGTAGCCCTCCCTCCTAACCATTTTACATCAGTCTGTTGATGCTAAGAAGAGCCTTCCACTGAGCAAAGACAGATAACTCTTGCCTGTTTATCATTCTGAACAACCTGGTCCCCCATCCTGGAGAACATTCAGTTCCGTTCAGCAGTTGTCTGTCGTAGGGACCTGTAGCCTGATTTATGGCGATCTGCACATCTCCTCCTTTTGAATCATGTGGACTTGATCATTGCTTCACCAACGATAAGTCCTATCTCGTGCCCTGATGACAGAAGAGGTGGTATTTCTCCAAGTGGTGTTGTGGTTTTCTGGTATCTTCTAAAGAACCCCAAACATATGATGGGGGTAAAGCACATAAGACACTGCATGTCTTAGAGTTAGGACAAGGTAGCATCTCAGTGTTGGGGTAAATGTGGGTAGTTTACTTGATTCTCCTTTGTGTCCTTGATATTTGGCACAACATCCCACAGATGGTGTTCGCCTAGCCCACCACTGAGCTCCTGTGCTGAAGCTCCTGTACTGGAATGAAAAAGCCCAGAATGTAGGCTGACAATTCACCCCAGTTCTTTCTGCCTTCCCAGCTTCTCTTCCTCTCTCCCTCACTCTGTTGCTCCTTTCTTCCTTCCCCTCTCTGGCCCTCCCTCCTCAGCTCACTGATTTTTTTCTGATATTTTTGTACTGAATTAACGGGATTTTTTTTTTTAAATGTGCTTCATTTTGTGTTTCCCCTGGCATCATGCATATGCCCCCAATGAAAGCAAACTGAATAAATCCATAGTCTCAACTTCTTTTCCCCAAGATTAGGTTCAGAATTTAATTTTTTCCTATGTTATCTGGACAATTACATTTGCTTTCTTGCATAGAAATGGTTTTCCAATTTTAAAACCCAACGTACGGACTGTGAGAACTCGTGACAGATCACATCACAGTTCCCTAAGCTGCGGGGGGAAATGTCCCATGTAAGTTTATAGCCTCCAGCAGGAAAGTGAGGGAGCTGACCATACCCAGCACCCATGCCCATGTGTTTGAACCTTACCATACAAAGAACATTCCCCACATCCTCGAAAGACAAGTGCAATTAAAGATACATTTGAGGATGACCTGGAGAAGGATTGATTAGCCTGGTAGCGTATTTTAAATGATTCAGCTGGACAGACAGGCCAGTCAAGGTATCTCAGGATGGCATCAAGATAAACAGATTTGGTCCAAGAAGAATGGAGCACACATAGGCGGCCGCAGGCTGGGGCTCTGGGCACAGATGCGCTGGACAACTGTGCCCCACCCCATCCCAGCTGGCCCAGCTCCGTTCCACATCTCTGACTTTTCCTGCGAGAACTGGACATTTCTCACATCCTCAGCTCTGAGATGGAAAAAAAGATGCACGTTAGCCCCTGAGAAAAAGGCATCTGGTCCAAATGCTCTCTTAATTTCCTCAGTACACACAGGCAATCCAAAATGGCCAGTGGGCACCACTGTCAAAACAGTCGTGAACTCTTACGGGGTTCGGGTGAATAAGTTGGTTTAGCTAGAGCTCATCTGAAGTCGGTCTGTTTTGGAATCTTGGGGAAGTGAAGGGGGTTGAAAATGGAACAGGGTACTGTGTAAACGTAGGTTAAAGCAAAGTTGAGAAAAACTGTGTTCCTTTGTTGGTGGCTGTTTTCCCACTTGTTAGGACAATACCTTTTTATGTGGAATTGACATTTCCAACATTAGTGAGAAATCGCTTGTCCTTTAAACTGTAGGCATTGATGGACTTAATTATGCTTTTCAACAAGATTTTGCATATTTAGTATTTCCGTTTAGGGCTTCCAGGAATCTCAATTATTAATTCCGCTGTGGATTTACTGGTCTTTTGACTCTCTCTTTAGTATAAAGATTGTAGCTTCATCAAACATTGTTTGCTGTCCTCAGATTTCAATAGTGCTTTAAACCAAGCAGGAAGTCCAAGATGAAGTGGAAGTGCACGCAGTCATTTTAGTGATGTCGTAGGGCCAAGAGCCTGCATGTTTTATAACTTTTTTGTGATCCCCGTGGTGGGTAAGCAATTGTTACGACCAAGGATAAGCGGGGGTCTGCCCCATAATCCAACGAGACAGTTTTTTGTGAAGTTATATGGCCAAAAACTAGCATCTGCCCAAAAGATGCTGTTTATAAAAGTAAACGGATACAAATGAAGCTTAGTGTTAACCAAAACTTTATGAATAAGTAATGAAGTCTAATCTTACGTTATTATAGCCAGTTGTTTAAAAACGCATGTCTGTCTGCCAGGCCCCTGGAATGATTTTGTATGACTTGGGAAAAGCCTTTTTGGTTCTCCTTTTTGTTTTTGTAATGCTGACTTCATTACTTCTTGCTTTTGTTTCTCTCCTCTGGTGTATGCACAGACCTTCTGCAAAGCAAGCTGACGGATGTAGTCCTTGCTTATCTCTAAACTGTCCCCAAGACGACCTAGCACTTCAGATATTTTTCATGTCATTTCTCCCCAAAGCCTTCACCAGCCCGCCCTGTGATGTTCTGGGGCAAATCCCATTAGCTGCGATGGCTTAAGGTCCTCACACAGACTCTGCCACAAAGGCTGGGACTCAGGGCAGAGCGTGATCCCCGTGCCGTGGGTCACGGCAGAGGAGGGCTGGCTCTACCCATCAGCTTTTAGGTTTTCCTCCTCTGAAGACCAAACGCGTGGATGGCTTGGAAGGATCACGCGCTGGGGTCCCAACACTTTGGCCCCGGAAATGCTGGCCCTAAGACCTTTGGCTGCCTGGACAGTGGCATTGTTAACAGACAGCATGCCAGCTAGATTTCAGTGCAGACGCTGATATTCTGAAGAGTCCAGGAGGAATGTGTACCAGCACTAGGGTTTCTTTAAATTGTGAAGGGCAGCTCTCAAGTTAGGCGGCAGACTTCATCCTGTCTTCAGGGGGCATCTCGGCTTGCAGGAGCTTCTCAGCTGGATTTGCCATCTCTGGAAGGCCCATATGTGGGGTTGTGTGTCATGGGTAGCTCCATGGGGGACACGCGTGGTGCCGACCAGCACACGGTGTGGATGTCTCCATCCCAACGATGCCATCCTCTTACAGTCTTTCAGAGCCTCTAGGGACCGTCTTTTGCTTTGGACCTTCTGAGTTCGTCCACAAAATCAAAGGCATTCAAGGTATCCAGGTAGGCTGGAGAAAGGGATTCTTCTAATTTCCTGGGAATTCCATATCCCAGTGATTCTCAAAGCCTGCGATAAATCCATGGCTACCAGTCCAGAGAGAGACAGAAGCTATGGATTTGAGTCCCAGACTACATTCATCTGGACATAAACGAGATTGACCTCTTTTTTTGTCCTTGTTTTAATTGTGATGAAATCGACAAAACTTACCATCTTGACCATCTTTAAGTGTCTGTGTGGTAGTGGCATAAAGCACTTTCACATAGGTGTCCACCCATCACCCCTCTGCCTCTGGGACAGAACGCTTCATTGTCCCCAACTGAAACTCTGTGTCCGTTATAAGCAGAAGTCCTCGTGTCTCCCTCCCGCCAGCCCCTGCCAACCTCCATTCTACTCTCTGTCACAATGAATTTGACTGTTTTAGGTAACGCATATAAGCGGAATCATAAAATATTTGACCTTTAGTGACTGGCGTATTTTACAGAGCATAATGTCCTCAGGGTTCATCCACGTTGTAGATTTTTACCTTTTAAACCAGAACCTTGAGACTGAGGATTGTCTTTTCCACCGTCAGGCAGGTGTGGCCTGGCCCGGGTCACAGGGACACGGGAGTTTGGTGGCATCGACAGGCCTGGCCAAGGGGCTGTTCAGGGGACCTCTGATTCAGTCATGCAGAAGTAGATGAGTCGGAAGAGCAGCTGCCACCTTGTAATGGTGGCCAAGCCCATGTGGTCTGCAGGGCTGGTGGTAATGGGGTGCGGACCTGAATGGAATGCCTTTTATTATGTCCCCTTGACATTTTTTATATTAATCTTTATTCTCTCCCATCTAGAATACTTCCCACCCACCACACTAAAGGGATCTTTTCAGCATTAATTCTCCTAAAAAGCCTCATGCCCAATGTAAAAATATTTCACTGTCTCAGAAAAAGGCACTCTGTATAAATGAAAAGCACCATTATTAGTAATGACAATAATTTTTCTGACATCCATTTGGGCATTCTATAGGTTTCGATAGGATTACATAAATAATGAAATTGTACGCAAACTCTCAGAATGCAAAAGCCATTTTCTCCGAGGTGTGCTCTGCCACTCTCATTTGTCTTGAGCAGCTGCGTGTTCTTCGGGCTGTGTTCAGACATGCTGCTGTCTTTCATATCCTGTCCCCCGACTTCACCGAATGATCGTAAGACCGGCTTCCCCGGGGCCCGGGGCTTCATTCCCAGATATTTATTCTGCTGTGGGACGATTATCCTTTCCTGGCCTTTCCCAAAGGCGTTTATCTTTTCAATATCAAGCGTACTGAATGATTTTGTGTCATTTTCTTTAAAAAAAAAAAAAAGACATTTAATTATTTTTAAAAAAAAATGCTTCTCTATCAGAGCATGCCTGCCGTACCCCCAGCGCGCGCTTACCGGAATGCCATAAATTACGTGAAGGAATTATTCATTGTATCACTCAACATACCTTCCATTTTCCTGGGCAGACTATTAGGCAAGGCATGGTCTTTTAAATTATTATTTGAAAGATAAAAGAGAATGGAACTACAACATTAAATATACTTTGTAAACAGGCCACTAGTGGGCTTATAGAAAGATAGAAAAGACAAGAATATAATCAGAAGGAAAATCACCTATAACTCATCAGTGGTTCATTGTATTGCTGATTATTTTAAATAGTCAGCATTTTGTGAATTAAACATTTACTCTAATATCCAGAAAAATAAGACAAACAAACAAATAAACTTTAAAAAAAAAAGAAATACCCTATAATCCTCTCATCCCAACACCATTCCATTTTTGCATGTGCCCTAAGTAATACTGACTGGGGCACAACACTTCTTCAAAACCAAAATCAATTGATTGTTCAACAATCATGGGCCCTGGCCATCCAGCTAAAATCCCAGTTTCTTCTTAGCCCTTCCTTTGGTTTCTAGTAGTAGGGCGATCCAGGAGAATTCCAGAATGTCTAGAATATATAGCCAGGCTCAAAAGGCTGACCCTCAGAAGGTGACCGAGAGAGCCACGCTAAGGAGCAGGGAGCGGGGACATGTCTCATGGTCCGTGATTCATCCATACGTGGAGGACATGCCCCAGGCTGTTGGAACCTTCAATATTATGCTTGGGAGTGAAAGAGTGTCTGGGGCAAGAGGACACAGCTTTTTCGAGAAGTCTCCTGGGACTCTTCCAGGAGCCCAGAGGTCATGTATATCTTCCCACCAGTGTCCCTTAGCTTTGTGCTTGGAGAAATACGTGAGTAAGAATCTGTCTTCTGTGGATCCTTGGAGCATGTCCCACAGTCATGAAGGGCTACTTCATGTTGAGCTGTCGAGACCACTCCATGCTTTTTGTTCCTGTCTTCTCGCTTTCTAGTTCCCCTCTACCAGCTCCTGGGCTATCCTTCTGGTAGCTATAAGATTCCTCAGTTTAGAAATTGGGCATTTCCTTGACTCAGCATTCTCCTTCCACGGGTGGTCTCTCAAACACCACATCCCTTGCAGCTGCCCCCAACCCCCCTTGACAACCACACCATGGGGCTCACTCTCTACCCAGACTCCCACCAGATAGTGCCCATCAGATGGTACCTCTTTTTGCTGGAAAATCCAAAATCATCACTCTCCCTGAATTAGTGAGACAATGCCCTTCATTTTCAACTTTGCAATTTAAGTCCCAGTCTTGTCCCACAGAATTATTGCCAATTGATCTCCGTATAAATGTCTGGGTTTTCTGCATTATTAATGATGCTCTAGGCTTTTGACAAGCCTTTCTTTGGTGCAGCCTGCTTGGAGCAATGACAATGGAAGTACCAGAGTCAGGGCCTCCCTGTCGGACTTATTGGATACTTTGGCTTAACAGGGAAAGAGATACAAATGATACACCTTGGTCTCTCCCCGTAGGAAAGGCTTATCACCTCCATTATATCGGCAGCGGCCACCTAGGGCTCTGTTTTGGGAAGATTCCTGAGACTATATGTATATTTGACTGTAAGAGTGCTGGGATTGATTAGCAATGTCTGCAGTGGGTGGAGGACTAGAAAGGATGGATGTGAATGCTGCCAGCGTGCCCTGGGCTATGAGTTTATCCCATCTCAAAAGAGATGACCTTGAAGATGTTAGTGTCAGGTGATTTTAGACACCAGAAGAGAGATTCCAGGTTCAGTGGAGGTGCCAAAGGAATTGTCCCACACGGGCCACGGGTGGTTTTGAAATCACCTTTTCTCAATTCGTTATCCTGGCTCTCTTCCACACAGCAGGAGTATGAGCATGGAGATGGGTGCATCGTGGCTCGTGTGGTAACTGTTTTCCGTCACTGCTTTTCTGGGACCCTGTTGACAATGCTGGGCTCCCCTTTTAGACTCAGGGCAGGGCCTGGGGCTTTACATCAGTGATGTTCCGTTTATTACATCCCTCAAGGGGCAGAGAGGCACACAGGGCTGCCTGGAAAGTCAGGACCATCAGAAAAGCAACAGTAATCCTGCTCTGGAATTTCCATCTCTTTCTCTGGTTCTGTCCTCAGCTCTGGGAGGATATTCCTTTCCCTACCCTTCCTTGCCCGGCAAGTGCCAGGACATGGGTGACATCAGACTGGTTTTTGTTGTACTTGTTGTTGCTGAATTTTTGTTACTGATGTCTAGTTGAAAAACTATGTTATGTTAGTTACAGGTGGACAGCATGGTGATTGCGATAATTCTGTATATCACGATGTGCAAGTCTAGTGCGGAGAGAAAGGATAAACCCTTCCTGGGCCAGGTGGCCGGAGAGGGACTAGTCCTCACTGTAGGCACTGGATTCAGGTTCTGTACATAAGGCCTGACAAGCCTGTGGAGCAGGGGTTGGCATAGGAGACACGGACCCAGCACTCGTTACCTGCCTGACATCACACTGCTAGTCAGTGGCAAAAACCAAGTTCAAATCTGTGTGTCTACAAGGTGCTGGCAGTAGAAACCTTGCCCTGCTGCCCCCCGCCACCCCCAGCAGCTGAGGCGGGATGGGCACCTTGCCAAATCCTCCCACTTTCCTGCGCCCTCGCTTTCTAGTGAAGGCTTATTAAACAGACTCCTTCATCCCAGGACAGTAAAACTGTGCTTAGAGAGGTCGCATGCTGGTCAGGTTTGCATTTCTGGTCAGGCTGAGTGGCTTTATCCCCTTCAAGGGCACCTAGGACAGTGTTCTCCCCAAGGTCATTTTCTCCACAAGGTCTCTCTGCCAAAGATCAGGCTTCTGCCTGCCCTCTGGGTGGCTGGCTGTGCCAACAGAATGCCAGCTGCGGCAAAAGAGGACGGGCTCTCTGTTCGAGAAAAGCGAGAGGACTCACATTTCTTTCCTAGTGCGGTTTCTCCCCTCCATAACGAGTAAAAGCTAATTAACGCATGATGGCAAGCAGGCTGCTCTGTCTGCCTGCTCCCTTGTGCAGGCCCTCTTAATATTCTCACAGCTTCCCTCCGCAACAATAAATTCAGATTCGTGATTGCGAGAGAGCAGGATCCAGTTCAAAAGGATCAGTTCCCCCAGGGAGCCTCGGGGCAGGGTGAGAGGCCACCTGCACTGTGTGTGTGTGTGTGTGACCTAGCACCCTGTTGGCCCTTTGTAAATATCTTTCTTTACTCATCTATGTGGCTATTCCCATAAAGATGCCACTGATTGTCTCCTTAAGATAAAATTCATGAAAGGACATTTCAAAGTGCAGATAGAGCCTAAGATGAAAAAGGACAGAAATGCTCATGATTTAATATGAGGTAGAACATGAAGGAAGGGAAATCTGAAGGTTTTAATTATAGAAAAGAATTACTAAAATGTGTACTAACAGACATGTACAGGAAACAAACAAAAAAAGATTGGAAAGGCATTTACAGAGATGCTACTGGTCTCTAGGTGGCCTAATGATTTTTAAATGTTTTTTAGGATCAGAGTTTTCTGAAGAATTGATAACACTCAGGTCAGAAAAATAAGTGATTTAAAAAGATGTGAAGCAAGCAGAGAGAACTTACAGGGCCATGTCTCACATCGACATATTGCTACTGAGCTACTTCTAGTATTTTTTCCTAAGCTAATCCTGGCTGCAAAGGGGACGTTTAATGGCTTATTACTACTAGGACTTGGTGTTGGGTCCTCTGTGTTGGGGTTTTAGATTTTTAATGCAGAGAAACTGAACTCCATTTGCTGCACAAAAACAAACCAAACTTAAAATGACAATTCTGGCTGCTTTGGTTCAGCTGGGGATGTCTTTTTCCAGGTGACACCCCTGTTACCATCTGGAACCCTGGTTACTGTGCTACAGTTTTCCCTATGGGTTGCAGAATTCAGATCTTTGCAGGCACTGCTTGTTCTTGGGGACACGCCATTAACCTCCCTGGGCCCTCCAGCTTCCTCATCTCCTGCCTGCAGAAGCCGGTTCACCTCCCAGAGAAGGAGGGTTCATGGAGGACTGACTGAGAGAAGCTTGAAAGGACCCCGCTGGCCCCACAGGAAGCCACAGGGCAGCCGAGCCCAGGAACCAGAGAGGTGACTTCCTCCGGGGTGTGGCCACGCAGAACTAGAAGAGACTCGTTTGCCCACAGGAGAGGCAGGTCGGAGATGCATGGGCCTCAGGCACGACCCCCCGACTCATGGCTGTGTCCGTGGTCCCTGCTGGAACAGACGCTGGTTTTGCCATCCAAACATAGGCCTCTTGTAGACATGTCACAAAGTACCATTGTCCCATGCACCATCTTTCTAAGAAGAGTGCCTGGAAGTGGGGAGATAGCCCATAAGAACCAGGTGAGCCAGGGGTCCTAGTTCCAGTGACGCTGGTCTCAGTTTCCTCAGCTGTTCTCCCCCACCCCTGACCCTCTGTCCATGCTGTTCTCTTTGTCTGAATTGCCCTGTCCTCCACTCGTCATCTGATTCACTTCTACCAGTCTTTCCAAGCTTCGTTCAGGAGCTGCTTCCTCCGGGCAGCCACCCTTGATACACTCATAGGCTGCGCTCCACACCATCACGGGTTGTATTGGGGATTTTTTTTCTGATTATAGAAAGTAACATAGCTGGTGTTTGCCCAGATGCTGGAGAAGGGGCCAGGCTGCATGCGTGGATGGAGCACGGACTTTGGCATCTGAGGGACAGTGGTGTGGAACCGCACGCCTCCAGTTACTAGCAGATTATCAGCGAAGTATATTTCACTTTTCTGGACCTCGATCTTTTATCTAGAACAGAACCAGGGCAAGAACGCAATGCCATGATACACATAATATGTCACGAAGATTGTCATATAATGTCAACTGCCCGGCAGTATCTGATACCATATAAATATTGGCCTCATGGTCTTGCTTCAACTTCAATAAAAACCATCACAAAGGTAGAGACCTTCTCACACTCAGGTGTGATGTCTCTTCATTCTTGGCTTCCTCTCCTCGCAGGGTCTGTCACCTCCCAACCCCCCTTCCCTCTTTTTCCCATAG
Source organism: Taxidea taxus jeffersonii (assembly GCA_003697995.1). NCBI lineage: Eukaryota > Metazoa > Chordata > Mammalia > Carnivora > Mustelidae > Taxidea > Taxidea taxus. The sequence continues at coordinate 305,424 of ML110738.1, forward strand.
CCTCTGTTTGTCTCCTCCTCTCAGGTCTCCCCCACTACCCTCCGGTGAGATGCCCACTTCCTGATGGAAAGATTCTGCAGTTCCCTAAGAGGGCCCTGTCCTATCAGACCCAAGCCTCCTTAGGGGCCTGATACCGGAACAGGGATGAGCTCATTAAGTCCGCAGACATCGTCGGCTGATTAGGGAGGCCAGAGGTGCCGAGGCCTGCGAGGCCAAAGGAGCACAGGACCCCACAAGCACAGGATGGGGATCTCAAGTGATGGGGTTCAGAAACAGGCCACCAAGAGCCCTCCCAACTCAGGAAGATAGACCCTTCACCGCAGAGGTCCAGGGAATGAGCCATTCAGGGCTAGACCTTAGATCTGAACCCAGGGCTTAAATTTTCTTGGTTGTTTTTCCATTTCAAAGAGCTTTACTTTAGTTTCCGGACAGGGTTCAGGCAAATATTCTGGAAGTGATCAAGAAGTACTTCCAAGCTCTGATTCCCTCCAGTTGCTCAGACGTGTAGAGAACCTAGAGAAGGCCAGTGATTATTTTCCCTTCTCTTAAGGACCTCTCTGGTTTCTTTTATGGAAATGAAATAGAAATTCGTCCTGGTTTTTTCTGCAATATGGATGTATAATATGTACGTCTCCCATCCTGGCCTTTGTGTTCCAGAACGTGTAGGAAGAATTAATTCATTGCCTGCCTGCCATGTGCCCAGTGACTTTACCTGCATCCTCTTGATTAAGCTGTCTGCACATGTATCCAGGTCTGTTCCTAGGTAGGCCCTCAGGCTTGTTCAGTGACTTGCCCAAGGCCACATAGTGAGTGGAAGGCAGAGCTGGGTTGGAACATACGTGTGTCGACTACAGAGCTGTTGGTCTTCTATACTGTCCCCAAAATTGGGCCTTCCCCACTGTCTTTTGCATAGGCCATGGGTGGAAATTCACTCCCTGCTCAACCTTCTGGTTTGGAATGCAGGAGTTCATTGACTCGATTGCCTATCAGGATCTAGAGCTTGCTCAATCAATGCATATCCTTTTGCCAAGAGACAGAGTCTGCCGCTGGAGAAATTGATTCTCTGGTTATTTATCTTCCTCTGCCCAGTGTAAATTGGTCAGCCTGATCCTATTCGCATGATAAAAATCATAATGTCTCAAATTACTTACTCAATAAAATGTGGGTTTGTCTATTATTAGTGATCATTAGGGTTATAATGCAGCATGGAAATTTGGAGCAAATTAACTACATATGCAAGCTGTTGGGCTCATGTGCAGTTAATCATATGCACACAGTTCCAGTGGGCAGAAGGGTTTGCAAGAATCGTTTCAGGAAGAATTTGTGGGAGGGAACTGAATACCCAGATTTATTTTTTCACCTCCTGTTCCCCCTTAATCCGGCTTTCTCAAGTGCTCATTCTATCTGATAACGGTGTTGAAACATACAAATACAAATATCTATATATCAAAAGACCGGAATTATAGCTCAGATTAAAATATGTTTGAATACTTCCATTCACGGGCCCCGGGGTTTTCTAATGATGAATCAGAACTCCATGGTGAGCAAATACCCAAACCCCCTCATTTTCTCTTCCATCTTGCCTATCTGCCACGATTCACTCTTCATCCTTTTCTTTTGAGCCTTTCTGCTCAGTGATGTAACGGGACAACCTCTGTTGTTATAAAGACAGTTCCCATCACACCTGGGCATGGCCATTTCCTCTGTGGCAGATGCTTCCTGGACACGTGGGCAGGTGAGAGGAGCTGACTTTGGCTACTTGTATCTCAACATAAGCGAGATGTAGCTTTGAATGGCAGTGTAAGTTAAAACAAAAAGGAAAAAAAAAAACTATGTATAACTTGTTTCCTGTGATGGTGCCAGGAAACTTGACAATGAACTTTTGTGAATTAAGGCTACCGGATGAATAGAGGTGGTGGCATGGTAGCGGAAATTCGAAATTTTTTTAATGGTTTTTGGTGTAGGCAAAGCCTTCCTCCAAGCAGTGGGACTTGTTCCTTGTGCACCAGTAAAGGGTAGGTGTTAAAATTAGCACCAGTGAGCTCTGGAAGATGCTAAGCTCTGTGAAAAGGTTACCTGCTCCTATCAATGTGACTTTTGCCTCACATTCTGACATTTGGCAAGATTCGTATATTTACCTGTGATCATGCATTAGAATGAAGTGCTTCGGGGATGCATGTGCTTCATTTCAGAAGGAGTTCTCTGAGGGTCCAGAATCCGATATACAGCCTCTGAGGCTCACTGGATGCTCACTGGACATGTGAGCGAAATGATGAGTAGGTGGGAGTCCGTTCCACTTGGCCAAGCACCACCCCAACTATCTGGTTTGTAGTCTGGAGTGTCACTGGGCTCACTCCAGAGAGACGTCCTTTATGATCTCTCAGGAAATGGGCCAATTTGCCAGCTGATCTCTCTAAAGAGACGGTGCTGTCAGTTTCCCTCACTTGCTTGGGAAAATATTCCATCACTAGTCTCAGGGTCCCAGGAGGACATGCAGGCAGAATTACAAGCCACAAAATAAGTCGGTGCACATAACCTATCAGTTAAAAAGACTGGTTAGCAGCAAAGCCGCCTGAGTTGCATACCTTGGTTTAATCACTCACTAGCTGCGCCATAGTGAGCAAGCATGAACCTGTCATGGGCTTCATCCCAAAACTGGAAGCAGACAAAGGCCAGCGGTAGCGGTGTGAGAAAGTCTTTGTAGTCTGAGTTATTTTCTTGTATTACCATGAACAGCAATGCTGTAAAGCTTATGATGGTTTTGATAATGGATTTGGCCAGGCCAGAAATAGCCCACATGAAGATTGATCAACTGGTGGGTTGATTAATTGATCAGGTAAATAATGTTAACCTTGGCTACTGAGGTTTATGAAAACCAGAGGGATAGAAATGCTTATAATCCACAAACATCTTCATCCTCTCCTGAACCTTCTCTTGGAATGACAATGTGTGTTAGTCTCCTATGGCTGCTTCAACAAATTGCCAGAAGGGTAGTGGTTTAAAGTAACTCAGATTTAGTCACTTACAGTTCTGGAGATCAGGAGGCTTAAAATCAAAGTTTGATCAGGGCTGATTCCTTCTGGAACCTTCTGGAAGGTCTAGGGAGCAACCCATGCCGTGCCTTTCCAGCTTTGATAGGTCACTTGCATTCCATGGCTCGTGACTCCTTTTTGTGTCTTCAGAGCCCATCTGTCCAATCTCTGCTTCCGGGACCATGCCTCCTCTTTCTCCTGTCTAGTTCTGTCATCACACTGCCTTCTGGACTCTGACCCTCCTTCCTGCCCCTTACAAGAACCCTTGTGATGACATTGGGCCCACCCAGACAGTGCAGGATCATCTCCCCATCTCAGGGTCCTTCACTTAATCGTATCTGCACAGTGGGTTTTTCCACCCACAAAATGGAACATATTCACACGTCCCCGGGAATAGGGGATGGGCATCTTTGGGAGGCATTGCCCTATGTACCATACCATCCCTCTGTGTAGAAATATCACATCGTTCTTTTGTCCGGGGTGTGACTCTCCATTAACAAAGGGCATGGGATGGCGTGGAAGGTGCCTGGAGACCTAGCTATGTGAGGCATGGCCCGGCCTCCACCTCTAACTTGGTCATCTAAAACTTCCCATCTAACTTGTATTTCAGCTTCTTCACCCATAAAGTGAAAGCGTTTGTGGATGATATCTAAGATGCTGCATTAAGCCTAAAATTGTTATGTTTTATTCTCAAAATGTCACTGTATTAGTTTCCTAGGGCTATGACAACAAAGTGCCCCAAACTAAGTGGCTTAAAATAACAGAAATGTGTTCTTTCATAGTTCTGAAGGCTCTAAGTCTAAAGTCAGGGATCGGCAGGGCCATGCTCCCCCTGAAGGATCAAGGGGAGAGTCTTCCCTGGCCTCTTCTATGTTCTGCGTGTTGCCAACCATCCTTGACATCCCTTTGCCTGTAGACATCTCTCCAGTCTCTGCCTCTGTCATCACTTTACATTCCCCCTTGTATTTTTGTTTCTGGGCCTCTTCTCGTCTTATAAGGACACCAGTCCTATCGGATGCAGGACCCACCCTTGTCCTAAGTAATTACACAGCTACAAAAACCCTGCTTCCAAAGAAGTTCGTATTCTGAGATTCTGAGGACTGGGATTTGGGGTGTGTGGGGGTGGGACACTATTCAGCCCGTGTAACCCAGACTCCCCCAGATGTGTCCTCCCCCCACGATGAAGAGAATGCGAGGACTCAGAAGGGAGAGACAGAATTTGGGGACTTTCTCTTAAACCTGCCTTGCTTCCTTTTTTTGACTGTTGAGCTGTCTGTGGACACAGATGCCATGTAGTGTCACAGAGCAGCTATGCTCCACGTCCCTGGTGATGTTTGGTCCCAGTCTGCGGGCTGGGTCATGAGCCTGCTTATGGTGCCAGGACACAATATGACCAGGATATATGCAGAATCTCAATTCTGTGTAAGTGAAGGGAAAACAACCGGATAGCTCGTTGATTCGGCTTCACAGACTCTGCCTTCAGAGCCAGAGCCTCCTTGAACAATCACCTAATTCGCAATGTGCCATCTACAGAGGGGTGTCAGATAGAAGAAGGAGTCCCATCTAGAGCATCTGACGAGGGAGTCCTCCTGACAGCGTCCATCCTGTGCGCCAGGCTGCTATAGACTGGCCTCCCTCTGCTCCCTGCGGCTCCACGAGCTCAGGTCGTCAAGGCATCAGACAAAGACACACAGTAAACTGCCTCAGACTGCAGACATGGAGATCATTTTGTATTTCACAGAGCATGGAGAAGCTTCCCTGGAAAAGCTGGTCTTCAACTTCCTATTTTTGAGCCAGGGGGCAGGCCAGGAGGGAGCTGACCTGTCTAAGTCTTGGAGGTCACGTTTTCAGCTGAGGAAAGTGATCTTGAACCTCTCCATCCTTGCAAAGCCAGATGGAAGCCCTAGGCCCCCAGCCCCTCCAGCCCCGCGCACATGCCGCGCACCTGGACCGCCACTCTACCTGTTTACAAATTACCCCCATTTTCTGCTTGGTTCAGCAGCAACTGTTTACCCTCCCCCGTGATGTAATTAGGCCTTCAGAGTTCACGTGTGCCTATTATGAGCTCTCCTGTGTTTTGTCTTGGTGCTTCGTTTCTGTAGCTGTAATCATATATATATATTAAAATTTGGTATCAATTGGCTAAATTATGCACAGTGGGCCAGCCTAACCTGCCATTAACATAACGTATGCTAAACAATGTGTTGGGTTTTCTCCCTTCTTTTTTTCTGATAATTATACTCTAAAGCATCAATTGCTTATTCGAGTCAATTAAACTTTGAGTTTTTTCTCATTTCTTCAAACTTTCAAATTGTCATGGCTGCCAAGGACACAGACCGAGCATTGCTTTTGCTGCCAGTGGACGTAGCCCTGGTATTTTCCTTCCGAGAAATCCGAGATCCACTTGGTGATCACTGGCATCATAGCGGTCCTGATGTTCTGGGCTGAGCTGCAGTTGGGCACCTTGCTGTCACTACCCCCAAACCAAGGGGCCCCGGGCCTGCGAGCAAAGACGGGAGTGCAGCGCAGGCGTCTGCTGGAGTCCTAATTCCTAATGCAGCCACTCCCCGAACAAACGGGCTGAGCGCCTACTAGATGGTAGGTACCTTGGTAGCTGCAGGAGATACAGAAGTGACCAAAACGAACAAGATTTCTCTCCTCTGACAGTTTATAATCTCGTGCAGGGGCCAGCGAGCTGTTTCATTAAAAGACTAAATAATAAATATTTGGAGCTTTGTGGGCCATACCGTCTCAGTAACAACTCTGCACCTCTACCACTGTGGCATGAAAGCAGCCATGAGCCATACGTAAATGAGTGGGCGTGACTTTTTTGCACCAGTAAAACTTTATTTATAAGAATAGGCGATAGGTCAGATTTTGCCAGGCCTTCGTCTCATGGGTTGAGGCAGACAATCTATACCAAAAAAAAATTTTTTTAAAGGAAAAGGATAATTTGAGGCCGTGGCATGTGATATGGAAGAAGCAAGCATAGTGATGTAAGCAGCGATTGCCAGGTTCTTCACGCCAGGGTATACACAGAAAATTCATTCAGCACAACTGAATTTAATGGATGAGATGGCTCTGGCTGGTGCCTGGAAGATGCAACATCCTGAGGTGGAGCCAGAGCATTCCGTGTCTATAAGCCATGTGCAGCACGCCAGGATACCCCAGAGAGAGTGACCATGGAGGCCAAGTTCAGATGGCATCGTTGTAGGGGTTTCTCTTGGACTCCATTTGAGTAGAGATGTAGATGGTGAGCAGTGGCCAACCATGGGGGGAGAGTGTAGAGCAGTAGCATTGCTCCATTAAGGGACAACAATACGCACAGAGACTTCAGGACAAGAGAAAGCATGTCACATTTGGAACCAAAGGGAGGCCGGTGTGGTTGGAAAGAACACAGAGCATATTAGAACTTTGGAATGAGATGTGATTAAGCAGGTCATCTGAGCTTAGAAGATGAACCATAGGTCAGTGCTTCGGTTGTTATGGCTGTGTAACTAAGCGTGCCCCAGCTGATGGCTTAGAGCAAAAAATGTTTATTTCTCTCCTGTGTTTGGGGCTGAGCAGAACCGGGGTGAGTGTGGCTGTGCTCTCTTGCTGGTCTTGCTGGTCCCCTCGGAGGGGCTTCCTCTTGTGTCCGTGGGCTGGATGGTTTGCTGAAGCACCAACTGGGGCTTCTGCCCAATGCTTGACCTGGTTGGGGTGCTTTAGTTAGGGTGATTCTCTTCCATGTGTGTCTCATCCTCCTGGGACCAGCAGGGCTAGACCAGGTGCGAGTTTCTCACGGCACAAGAAAGCAACTCAAAATATGTAAAGCCTCTTAAAGTCCAGACTCAGAACGGGTGTATCAAGCCTTTCTGTCACATTCCATTGCCCAAAACCTATCACATGGCTGAACTCAGAGAGGAGGACACTGCAGAATGACACAGCGAAAGGCACAGCTCCTGGGAGAATGACAAATGGGAATCCCGAGAAGACTTTTTGCTTGTACCTAAATTAGATAAGAAGCCATTGAGGTGTTTTGAGAATGGGAGTGACATAATTTGATTTACCATGAGAAAATTATTAATCTGGCAAAACACACGGAGGAGAATAGATCGGGGTGGGGGCTGAGGGCTAAGAGTGGACGTGGGGAGACGAGGGAGGGCTGAACCTGTGCAAGGCCTAGAGCCCCTCTCTCTCTCTCTCTCTCCCCACCCCCTCTCCCCTACTGCCTTCAGGATACATGAGATAAATTGTTAAACTTCTCACGCTGGGCTTTACCAGGTGAACTGACAGTTATCACCTGCATTCATCAATATAAGTTCCATAAAAAGCAAAGCAGTTGAGGAGAAATGAGAAATTACAGCCCAGATTAGCAGCCTTGAATGTTCCCCGTGAACATAGGACACTCACCCAAATCACATGTCACAGCCTTTCACCCATTATCACTAATAGCAGGATTATTCCCAAGGAAGCTGTCCCTATTATATTTATTATCATCACAACAATAAAATAAATAGCTATGAATTCCACCCCTGCTCATTGACTTGCTTCATGCCTATCAGTTAATATATATGTGGCTGCAAGTTTGAACCTGTTGGGAGAAAATCTTGTCTTCGGAAGAAGTGTTGGTTTTTGATGGGAAAAGACGATTTTGTTGGGAAATGGATTCACCAGAACTTTCTGTATCGTACACAGAAGACTGTGATATAACGTAAGTGTGTAATGTCTCAAATACAATACCAATTTGTTTTTCATTAACGTAAAATCCAAAACAGGTGTTCTCATCAGCAAGCAACTCTCTGCCAAGTAGTGATCCAGGAACCCAGGCTCCTTCCGCCCTGTGAGTTCACCGTGATCAACAAAGACCTTTGGGAGGTTGCCGTGTTATTCGATCCAGAAGGATCGAGGTCATGAAATATCATGCTTGCCAGCTACACGGGCTACAACTCAGTCACATGACCATGTCCAACTGCCAGGGAGGCTGGGAAGTGTAGTTCGCTGTGTGTCCAGGAAGGCGAGGAAGCAGGTTAGCGGACAGCTGGCCAGTCTCCACCAGAAATTCCATTAATGCCATCCTCTCATTTCAGCAACCGAAGGATGTGCCCCAAGTTTCACTTCTCTACAAGCAGATACAACAAGAGTTACTATTTACTGAGTGCTTTTCGTGAACAGGAAACTGCACGTACATGACCTCAATCAGACCTCCCAGGCAGCTCTGGAAATGGGACTGACTGTGTTGTTCCCATTTTACAGATGAGGGCATAAAGGCTTAGAGAAATTGAGCTCCTTTTGTCAGCTGTGAAATGGGGGACACATCAGTCCCCGTCCCACGGGTATGTCCTAAGAAGCTCCATCTGTCAGGACAGGTGATGGGTGCAGAGGTGACAAACAGCACCCCAAATGTCAGGACTGAACCACAAAGTTTCCTGTCCTCCTTATGGTCTGTGTCCATTGTCAGTCATTCTTTTTACTCCAGGACTTAGGTTGAGGGGAAATTACTTTCTGGAGTGTTGACAGTTTCCATGGCAGAGGAAAGATGAAGGAGGACAAAGCCTAAGCCCGTCCTAAAAGGGCCTGCCCGAAGGAAACCACGATCCCATTGGTCAAAGGGAGCTGAATGGCCACACCTCATTTCAAGTCATGGGAGATGAACTCCTATCACGTGCCTGGAAAGACAAAGCCTGCATTCTGGAACACATTCTAATGGCAACCACTTCTTCCCAGTAATCTAGCATGGAGCTGGGAATACAGGAATTGCCCAAGTGTTATCACCCTGGGATCATGGTTGACCTTTCCAGGGGCCAAGGAGGTGGTAGAAGTTGGTGGGGACACAGTTAGTCACCAGAGTCCCCAGGTGCCCTTAGCGGTGGACTGCAGAAAAGGGAGGAAACCTCCGGGTGATGTTCCTTGCGATGTACATGAACTCTGAGCTATTGTAAAGAAGCAACGGGATAGCTTTTTCTGTTTTATCTACGGCAGCTAGATTGGGAGGCCGGAGTGTGTTTTATTATTGCACACATACATAATCACAAAGTCTTTAGTTTTTTCCCTACGTAAATTTATGTTGAGATTTAATTTCCACCAATTAGAACCCAAATGAAGCCATTCTAATGTGATTCATACATCACAGAAACGTGGCCCTGCTCCTCAGTGCACACATAAGGAAACAATATCGAAGTGAATTTTAAGTACCCAAAGTTGTGTTAGACTGGGAATGAATATCCAATTCAATTTGCAGGAAACTTTAGATTAATTAGGTTTATAATTTGCACAGTAAGATAATGTAAATGTGTTGCTACCGCTTGACTTTTTCCTTAATCCTCTGAGTGGATATTTAATCTTTTTAATATTAGAGTTAAAGCAGCTTGGAAGATATGAATATTAATCTAATTATATTCCGATCACTTTAATTTCTTTAATGTTTTAAATAACAAAACAACTTTACAAATTGGTTTAGGTTGGGGAACCCTTTTAGAGGATTTTGCATCTCATCAGTAAGAGCAATTCAGAGGATGTGGGCTTGGGGGAGGCCACCTCAAGTTTACAGCTATGCAAATGGAAACCATTAATCCTGGAGCCTCCACTATCTGACTGGCAAGGTGTGCTACAGGAATTTCCAGCTTCTACTTAGGAAGGAAGAGTTTGCCAGCCTGAAAACCCAAGTAAGCAAACAGCTTTATGGAACTCCAGCCATGGATAGTGAGAGCTTTTGAAGAATCAGTGATAAGTTAGTGTTAAGAGGATTTTTCTCCTTTTTCGGCTCTTATTATCTTAAGGAGGGAAAAGAAACCAGAGCAGCGCCTGCAGATTTTATTACCTCATTATAATTGATACCTGTTCTCGGAGCCAATAAAAGAAGCTGTATTCAGCACTAGCGATGTAAAATCTTTAATGTTTTAGGCTGTCAATGTTAGCTGTGGTTAGGCTGACATAATTACGAGCTGCATGTACCAATATAGAGCTCTTTACCCACAAAAGCATGCTGCAAGGTGGCGGGGGGCGGGGATCTTCCAGCGATAATAAAAGGATTCATCAAGTGTCTATATGATTGCTACTTAAATTGCTATTGTTTTAGTTAGGAGTGCAAAACATATCCCCTGGCTATCCCAGCTCCTCACCTTCCCTACTTAGCATTTCAGGAATTTCAGGCTTTTGTACCGAAGTTTCAATTGCTTCCTAAAGAAGGAGGGGGGGGGGTCCTTTTGGTATGATTTCCATTTCAAGCTGACAATAGAGAGAAGACTTTGCAAAGGGCCTTCACTGGAATTCCGACTTGATAAGCAGAATACATTATTTTCTGGAACTAATTACAGATTTTTAAAGCATGATGGAAAATTAACCAAAGAATTTATGTCATAAAATGCAGTAGTAAGTTCTAGAATTAGAAATAATGTCGACAAATATCAAGTGACTTTTTCCACGTTTTGAGAGTTTATGTGTGAGATGTTTCCACTCACCTAGAAGCTGGGGAAATGCCAAGTAAACAGCTTTCCCATGGAGGATATATTCATCAGAGATGTAAAATGACATAAATGCCCAGGGTTAGCCAATGAATCTTCCGCTAAATAATCAGCATAAGAAACATCAGTTAGAGGGAAAACAGTCCCTTCTCAGATGTGCATCATTTAATTGAATCAAGGACACAGTAACTGACTGACTGGTTTGTTGTTATTTTGGTTTATACTATTCTTTGAGCCAACCTTGCTGGTTAACACTGTATATTTAGCTGAGTTAATGTTGTGCTAGGTTAAAGACGAATGCAAATTTCTCCTTATTTCTTCACTGAGGGGTGGAGTTGAACTCCTCTGCCCTTGGGTCTAGGCTGGGCAGTTTACTTGACTAATAGGCTAATGGCAGAAATGATGCTCTGTCACCTCCATGGCTGTGTCACAAAGAGCCTTAGAGCTTCTGCCCCAGTGTCTCGGAATACTTGCTCTTGGAGCCCTGAGCTGTCCTGCAAGGACCTCACTCCCCTAGGCCGCCATGTTGAAGGAAGCCCAGACTAACCACGTGGAGATGCCTAGTGGAGAAGCTGATGCTTGGGCCGCTGCCGTCCCTTGGGAATCATTCCAGTTAAAGGCCCAGATTCTGGGGAGCAGGGATGAGTCAGTTTCCATCCCCCACCCCAAGGCGCCATCCAAAATGTCGATTCAGGGGCAAAATAATTGCTACTGCTCTAAGACACTACGTTTTGGGCTGTTTCTTACGGAAGTATAGATAATCAGAGCAAACACCTCAGGCCAAGTAATTGTGAATGTGTGTTTAATTTTTCAAAGTGGTCTAATGCTATCAGTCATTTTATTTTATGATAATACAGAGTATCTGTAGCAACCCAAAGATCTCTGCTTTCCTAAACCTCAAAGTGATTTGAACTTAAGGGGCTTGTAGATGTTGAGGGCTAGACTTTGCCCTTTATATTCTTTACATTCTCTTTATGGATTTCCCTTTGGAAGCAGGGATTAAAAGAGAGAAGTCTCCCAAATGTAAATTTCTCATAAATATTTGAGCTCCATTTTGGTAATTCTCCTATTCTCTGATCTGTTGCCTAATCTTCTATTTAGCAAGTATTTCCCACGAAATAGAAGGCTTTAATTGTAGAATTACTAATTTTAATAGCATAGCTTAGCACAGCTCAATTTGTAAAGAGCCACCATCCCCATTAAATTCCCATCCCGTAAAACCACCTATCAGCATGTACCTGTCCTTGCACTAAAGTTTTCCCCTCTTCAGTCTCTGAATAATGGGACTCTCACCAGACCAAGAAAAGCAGGATTTCTTCCCACAGAAGGTTCCCCCAGAACTTGGGAAGTGGGAAGTAGGATCCCTAAGAATGGTCTTGAAGACTGTAAGGCAGGTGGGAGCCACCTTGGCCCCGTGCAGAGTCCTGTCGTGACTGCAGTCTACACTCCATCCCGTGACTGAAGGGTAGGCACATTTTCATTTGAGGCTGAGGGTTACATGGGGCAAAGGTATAAGCATATTCAGTTGACTTCAGTGTTTCTCAGCCTAGACACCCTTCACATTTGGGGCTGGGTAACTTTTTGTGGTGAGAGCCGCAGTGTGTGCTGTAGAATACTGAGCAATGTGCCTGGCCTTTATTGACTAGATGCCAGTAGCAGCCCCTCCTCCAGTGGAGACAACCCCAGATGTCTCCAGACATTGCCAGATGCCTCCGTCTTGACTTTCTTGGCTATGGTAACCCTTCCCTCCCCCCGCCCCCCAACCTGGTTGATTCAACAAATCTTTCTTGCTAAGTTGATATGACCTTGAACACATGAGGAAACTGAACTTGTTTTTCTTCAAAGAAAAAAATGTCTACTTCCTCTCAAATGCCATAGGAACAGTTCAAAGCTAAGGACTACCTTTCAGATGAGCTGGGCAGGTCCAGCCTATAAAACAGTGGTGCCAACATTCAGAAGAATATAGAGCGTGCTTACAGGGAGCGGGCGTTGATTACCCATCACTGTTGAAAACCTCATTGTCAATATCATCGTTCAACATTACAAGTATGAAGGAGAAATATGACGGATTCTAGAAACGCCAGAAGTGATTTTTGCAGCCATGGAGCTGCATTGAGGAGCTTAACCCGCTAATCTGTTACGACAGCTTGGGGAGTGCTAGAGCAGGTTCTCTCCCGCGCTGAGAGTCCTTTAGTGGGTCGTGTGAAGTGGCATTATAGTTCTGCTTTTAATGGTGGAGGCACAAATTGCCTGGATCTTTTTCAGACTGCGTCCCCAGGCTTCCAATGGCAAACTTCTCTTTATGCCAGGCAGTGGGCTTACCCTAGCATGGGGGCATGGAGTGGAGGGGAAACCAGTGGACTGACATTTGGATGCAATTGCCCCGAATTATCAGAGAGAAAAGAGGACCGCTGTAATTCACCGGCCATCACATTTTTATCTACTGCCTTTGCTAAGCATTAGTTTAGTGTGATATGTTCGATTCCCGGGCCCCTCCCTGTCCGGGTGTTTCCGTAAACACCATTATTACTGCTGTTGTATTTTCAGTGGCAGAGCTGAGCTGCATTTGGAGATTTGATCCACATTAACTCCCTCATCTCCTTCAGGGAGTCCGTGACTCTTTGGGGCACATAAGTGCCAGCGCTATATGGTCCTTGAAAGGCAACTTGGCATTCCCCCAAGTTTCTGCTCAATGGGAACCAGAGGACCCAGCCTGGTGCGGTGTCACAGGCTGCCCCACCGATGACATTCCTAGGGAGCTCTTACTAGGTTAGGCCTGAGACACGTGGTCAAGAACCTGGAGTCAGGGTCCGGAAGACCTGCAGTGCTGCTCTGCCCTGTCCCAGCTCTGTGGTCTTGCCAAGTGCTTCAAAGCCTTGTTCCCTCACCTGTTTGATCATCTGAATTCTTCCCGTGTCCTTCCTGTGGTATGGCTATCTCTCCACGTTATTAGAAATGCAGATACATCATCTTTATAAACGGCCGGATCCTTCAGATTGCTTTTTGTGCCTGCCTCTTCCCTGGCTCTGACTCATTTTCATGATGCCATTCGAATAGTGACTGCGAAACTCACGCTGCAAAAAAAGTGATTTTTGAAAGCATCTCTTTCCCATGCTCACCGGCGAGGTGAGCTTAGCTTAGCCAGGTGGGAAATAGACCTTATTAATTTTATTCCTTCTTTTTCACTTGGTGCTGTTCTGAGTAAATACACGGTTACCGAGAACTAGGCAGACACGGGTGCTGCTGCCCTTACAAGCTGTGTGACGTTGGCTAATTCCCATCTCTGGGCCTGGTTTTGCCCTAAAATGGGAGAAAAAAAAAAATCCTTAGTTTCCAGTGTTGCCCTGAGGATAAGACAACTTGCCTGTAGCGTCATGTTTGGCTCAATAAATGCAGACTCTTCTGACTTATGTGAGTGTCGTTATGTTTGCTATTCACGAAAATGAGAGAGGAGTGTAGTGAGGAAGAAAGGAGGAAAGGAAGGAAGAGATGGAGGCAGGAGGGGGGAGGTAAGGGGTGAGGGAGGAAGGGTAGAATGGGGGAGGGAGGAAGTTGATCAGGCTTGATAAGTAGAATTGAAAAGAAATTCGCAGGTCTTCACGGTGAGTGAAATAACTTGACCTTTACAAATTTGGCTTGATCCCTGGAAGGAAAATTGTCATTAGGCATAAGATTTATATAATCAGTCAACAGTCTTATTTTGCCTGGGCTTAACTTCTATCTCTGGGCCTATGGGTATACTAAGAGACAACCGGATTTAGGGCCAGACGTATGGATCCCAAAGAATAATGACAGCAGCCCTGCCTTTTCTACACCATCCTGATGAGGGTTCACAAAGAGGGTTGCCAGATTTTGCAAATGCAAATGAAAGACACTGAGGGAAATCTGAATACCCCTTTTCCTGAGGGGTATCTGAATTTCAGATACCCAATGGATCACTTTTTAGTATAAGTATGTCCCAAATATTGCATGAGACACATTTCTACTGAAATTTTATTTTATTATATACTAAGAAAATTAACAATAATAATAATAATAAAACAAGGTATTCCTTTTATTTTTTAAGTATATATCTCATGTCATCTGGGGACATGCTTATACTAAAAATTATTTTAGTCAAATTTCGCTGCGGATCCTGTAGTTTTAGTCGCTAGCTCTGGCAACCTTATTTATTTATTTATTTATTTAAAACATTTTTTTTTTTTTTAAGATTTTATTTATTTATTCGACAGAAAAAGAGCGATCACAAGTAGAGAATCAGGCAGAGGGAGAGGGGGAGGCAGGCTCCCCACTGAGCAGAGAGCCCGATATGGGGCTCGATCCCAGGACCCCGGGATCATGACCTGAGCCGAGGGCAGAGGCTTTAACCCACTGAGCCACCCAGGCGCCCCCTGGCAACCTTATTTACAGAACAACCAGAGAAGGGTTTATTCTCCACACACTTTGGATTTGTCAAAATCTGGAAACACTGGAAGTCAAAGGTGGCACACAGCACCTTAAATCCGACTTCAACGTAAAACAGTAACCATTAAACAAGATTTATACGTCTCTTGTCAGTAATACTCTGGTTTCTGGAGATTGTTATCGGTGTTTTGCTTCACAGAAAATGTCTTCTTTTGAAAATGACATTTTAAATTAATGTGAAATTGCATTTTAATTTAATTCAGAGGGAGTCCTAAACAGGTGGGAGAATTATGTAACAATAATTGTGTTTGCAAGAAATTGATTTCATCCTAAAATTACATGAATACACTATTACAGTTTGTTGTCATCCTGAAATGCACCATTTAACCATAAAATACAGCGTAAAAGACACCCTCATGTTGCAGTCCTTAATCTAGTGTGTAATTGCTTAAGTAAGAACATTAACTGTATTGTCAACTATGGTTCTCACATACCTGAACCACCAGCTTGCCATGATGGGTTTGAGCCTGACATCAGCACTCTAGGAAGTAGACACTCAAGCGTCTTTGAGAATTTGCTGTTCCATCCCAGTCTTCTCATTGAGCAAAGATATGGAGACCTTGACAAATGAGTAAGCTTGAAACAATTTAAAAAGTTATTGTAACCATCCAGCCACATGTACTGAAGACATTGCCTTTTTGCTCCTTAAAGAATACTTTGGACTGGTTCACACGCACAAAAATAGCTTTATTAGCAAAGTTTGTAAGTTATCATGTTCAGTCACTCCCCCCACCTTACTGCCCCCAGAAATGTTGCTTTTGGTACACTGAGAGTTCATTCATTTAAAGTTTGTCCTTGGCAATTCTTTATTGAACAGGTTCCATTTCTATTTTTTTTTATACAAAGCTGATAAATAACTGAGACCTAACAGGCTCAAAATTTATTATATTTCTGGATACAAACCAGATGTGCAGTTAATCCATCATTGTTCCTGGGTCCATTATCCTCCTTCGCACCTATACTTGGAAAAAGAAAAAGAAAAAAGAAAAAAAAAAACGAGCCTGATTTCTCTGCAAGTTCTAGTTCATTTCCTTGAACTTGGTGAGATTCTAGCCGCAGTAATTTCCAAAAATAATTTTGGAAAATGCAGGAAACGGCAGAGCTGCTTCTCCCGGGCTCGTTGCGAGCACAGTCTGGGCTGAGTTTCACAATACGCTTCCCCTCTCCACCGAGGCTTGCAGGCACTGCTGGTAGATCAGTGGGAATCTTAAAAACTAAAGTGCCAGTCTGGGTCGGGGATGCTGGAGCTTCTTGTGGCCCCTGCAACAGGATAGGAGGCTCAGACTAGGGCTGGTGCCGCCTGGGCTATGTTAGTTTGTGCTTTAGGAGACACTCATTCCGTCCGACCAGCTCTGGCTGCTGATAGCAAGATGACTGCTTTCTGAGGGCCTGGCAGACCAAAAAGAAGGCGGTGAAAAAATCTCTTACCTCTTCAAAAGTAACCGGGCACTTGAGGAGTGTTTCCTCCTCTCATTCTGTAACCTCGATTGCAAACCAAGCTACAATCTCATCTTTGTTTAATGTAACCGACGAAGACGTTGGCACTCTTGTGTTCTTTCTGGTCATTAAGATTCTCGTCTGTCTGTAGGTACCTTCAAGGAACTAGGTGTGTGCTGCGATTTGAGAGGTAGTGGCCAATTCTTGGAACTAACAGTGGCTGATCAGAGCTTTTTGTGTGCCAAGGACGGTTCTGAGAACTTCCACCCACTGGAAAACATTGTGAAATAAGTGCCATTTACCAAGGAGCAGCACACAGAGAAGCTAAGGAATGTGCTGAAGGTCACGCAGCCAGTGAATGGCACAGCACTCAGACCGGTATCCAGACTTGCGAAGGCTTTTACCGATAGCCGCTCTAGAAATGTGCCTCTTGGATGCAAGGGCAGCATGTTCAGTTTGCCAGTGTTCAGAATCTCCCCTTAGTCCTTTAGGGGAAGGCAGAAATGATACCTACGTTTGATTTGCACCCCAAATCTAAAGCCTGCCTTGACTGCCAGAAATGCTAAGACGAACTCTGGAGTTCTGTCTGGCTTCCAAAGGATCGAGTCCCATGATCAAATTGGAATGCCCACACTGAGCATGGGAGGGGTATTTGTGCCACACGTTTGCCATCCCTCATTAAAGCATTTGAGTCCCTGGGGGAAAAAAATGCTAATTTTACCCGTGGGAACACGCGTTCGATAACTAGCGGCTGTGGACACTTAGACAAGAGTTCGTTTACTTAGAAAGCACCACCCAGAGAGGTTGGGGCAGAGGGCAAGTACATTTTGGGCTGTGTGGGCACTAATCGATGACAGCATGGGTTCTTGGGGGCGAGGAGCCTGTAAGGGGAGGAAAGGAACAAAAGTGGAAGCTGCGCTGAAAACAAGCAGTTTGCGTCCTAATTTTGCTCGGGCGACTTCTCTTAGGATTGTCGTTACAGTTTTGCACACATTGGCAGCAGTATCCATCACAGCCGGCACGCCCGTCCGGCAGGCACCGTGCTGGACTCAGGGTGTATCATTCTCCTCCCATCAATTTCAGAGCTCCCTGCCGTCATTATTAGTCCCCCTGCGTACTGGGACGCACGGTAATGGAGGGTGGCTGTCCTTTTAGCAGAGCTGGAATTCAGGCTCTGGCACCCACCTCTAGTGCCTACAACATTTTCATGGCACCTCCCTGCTTTAGAATCAGTTTCTCCTCGGAAGGAGTCTGGCTCCCCGATGCCCTTATGGCCAGGGCTTCAGCTGGAAGGTGCAAAGGCGAAACATCCCCCCACTGCTGCACAGGATCTCAGAGCGCAAAACGCCTGGCTGCCCCAAACTGAAGGTTGAGGGGCAGTGGAGAGCAGGGAGAGAGAAAGCAAAAAGGAACCAAAGCGTGTCTTAGGGCTGAAAACCATAATGGAACCTACCTTTTCCTTGGTTCTCCATTTATTAATAAAATGCCCGATACCTTCTGGCATGTGCTTTGACCTGCTTTTAATTATCTTCAGTTGGATGAAGAAAAGGTAATGGGGACCTCATAATAGTCATGGAGGGACTATTGGAATTTTATTTCCTTTCGGAAGGCAGAGACTGTTTGCCAGGGAACCACGGCCCTTCAAAGTTGAGGACACTTCCCAGTGCCACACGGTGTAAATCACAGCGCAAACTATGCGATTATCCCCTGCAGAGGAATCGAGTGTGGCTTTATGGGATTCTTCACTAAGCACTTAGGAATAATCTGATATAAAACAGCAGGGGTGGAGAGTAATGACAACTTCAAATTAGTTTAATGAATGTTTACATTTTAAAAAAAAGGCTTTTCTGCAAACCTGAAAATACAAAGTGACAGCCTCCTTTCCTGTTTCCTCTGCTAGAGGCACCTCCCAGGTTTTCAGCCCCAGGGAAAAGGTGGCAGGACTTAACTCATTCAGTGCTGGGGTGAACTCAGGCTCCCCCATTGTTTGGCTTGGGTTTGAACAGCCCCTTAAACAGTGCTCAATAGTATTTTCATTATAAACCTCGTATTGGCATTGGGGGAACATCTGTTTTAAGTCAACTTAGACTCAATCCAGGAAAAAATAAATTTCTGGCTCTCCACCTGCTCAAAAGGTCAATTACCCACCCAAATCACCCAGGGATGGTTGATGGGCCACAGATGCAGGAGCTATTTTTAGCTGGGTTTTGGCAGGTAAGCTGCTTGTTGAATGCATAAAGAAGGGGTTAGTGGGGGGAGGTTGATCAACCATCATCGTGCTTTAAGCCTGGTGCCGCACCAAAGCCCCAGAGCGGATCCGTAAGGCACTTCTGGGCGATTTCCCTACCCCTGATGAAGAAGGGTTCATTTTGGCAAAGAGAGCGGGATAGGAAACATTCACATTGCTTGCATTATGTGGAGTGGACCTCAAGGTATTTTGGACAAGAAGCAACATTTGCTTTTCAGATACGGTTACCCGGCCCGAGCTGCCTCTGCTCTTTTAATAGTGTTTTCAAAGAACGTTCTTGTGCTCAGTTCCGAAATCTGGATATTTCCCAGGGGGTGTACCTTGGCCCCCGCACTTCACATCAGACTGAATTCTGTCCATAGGTTGCCAATCTGGCCATGGAATGTTAAGCAGAGTTATGTAAATATACATGGGAGGAAGAATAACTATAAAACAAAAGCAAGAAATAAAACCAAGCCAAAGCCCGAAGGGTCTGGACCCTCCCGGGGACAACTGCAAAACCAAACGGTGAATTCCACAGATTGATTGAGAAACAAGCTTGGGTCTACTCTGGCCTTTTAAGCCATCACTAGAAAAATCGAATCTTGCCCCCGAGAACAAGATTTTCCTTCCCTCCTTGACTGGCATACCGACACCTCAAAAAACCTCTGTGAAATTCCACAGGCCTCTAAGAGCCAGAAGAAAGCAGAGTAAAAATAGCTCTCCGATAGAGCAAGCTCCCATTTCTGTGGGATCTAAGGCGTCGTTGCTTCCCGGCCCGAAATCAGTTTTTACGTAGGGCTTTCAAAGAAAAGGACACTGGCGCAGAAGCAAACAAATGACAGTGTTCAGTTAGCCAGAACGCTGGGTGGGTGAGCAACTGGGTTTTCTGGGAGGTTACCAGAGCTAGGTCTTTGCAGGACAGGTTGCCGTGTGTTTGTGTATCTTAGAAGTTGCAGAAGTACGCAGAATTTCCTAGGGCTCAACAAAGCGCTACAACAGCACATCCGGTGTTTGTGAAAATGACCTTCAGGAGTCCTCTGGGGTAGTGTGCCCCACCCCCACCCCACTCCTACACAGGTGTCGGGGAGACCTCTGGCACCCCATCTTCCCTAGCTCCCTCGGCTGTTCTCAACCACTGGACCCCGTTCCTCCATTACTTATCACAGTTAGTAATTATTTTAGTTATTCAGTATTTCTGAACAGAGCCTAGAGGGAACCTGCTCTGGTCTCTGTTTTAACATCACTATCAAGTACAGAATCAAGCACTTGGCTGCATCTGACATGATTTGTCGAATGAATGAATGAATGATTGGTAGGACACCTTATTGGTTTTATTCCCCCCTTACTCTTGAAGACTAGCGTCTCTGTGGTGGCCTCTGGAAGCAGAGCCGAACAACAGACACGGATTAGCTGGGGCAGGTGTCTTCTTACTTCACTAGGGGAATTTCCATTCCAGGGGCCTGCGCCCTCCAGGGACCACCTGCCCCCACCAGAAGGACCTTGTGCTTTGAAATATTGCCCCTGGAGACAGTCCAGCTCAAACTGCCTTACGAATATATTTTTTTGGTGTTTTCTACTGTAATTTCTCCAAGTCCTCGCTGCCTCGATTTCATTTCAGACTACAGTGGTGGCTGGAAAGGTCATAGGCAGATGGGGCCAGCCCTTAGTGAATGACGATGACAGGTCAACAACTATGCAAACTGCCCAGCTTTCCTTCTGCGTGCCATGGCTGAGTGTTCCTGGGGAGGAAGGCAATGGTAGGAGGCTGGCTCATGCACCAGGGGAGTGAGTCTCCACCATGTGCCTAGAAGTCCCCTCCAAAAGGAGACTGACAGTGACCCTTGTTGGCCTGCCCCTGCGTCACTGACACTTCTCAGGTACGGCCATTACCTCTTCCTTTTAAGAAGTCAAATCCTACCTATTATAAAAGGGACATTCCTTGAAAAACATTGATCTTTGTTGAGTTCGTTGATTCATCCTTTCAACAAATGCTTATTAAACATGAGTTCAGTGCTATGCTCTGTGCTGGGAGCTTGTTATACAGAGGTGAGTAAGATAGACGTGTCCCCTGCCCTCAAGGGACTTCTAGTCTTAACAGGGAAACAGAAAATAAGGGAGGAACATATACACTTAAAGTTTGTTTCCAGTTGACTAGCTATGTGACCTTGAGCAAATCACGGAACCTCTCTGTGCCTCGGTGTCCTCACCTATAAAATAGGATGTTAGTTCCAATCTCACAGGACTGTCATCAACATGCGGTGGATTATAAAACACAACGCATTTAGGAAAGTCCTGTATAAGTGCTAGCTATTTGTTCCAGGAAATACCTTAAAGGAAGAGATGTGATGGGGTAATGTGGGCATTAATTTATTTCTAGGTCATTTATTTAGCAAATGCTAGAGTCCTAATATCCAACTTCAGAACCGATGTTCCTAATCTCTGCACGTCTGCTGTTTCTTTAAAATACATACGTGGATGAATTACCGAGTGCCCTACACTGTTCCCCTCCCTCGGTCCCTCTCTCCCCCATTAGGTACATTCTCTGAAGACATTGATGTTTCTATCAAGGAAGCAGCCAGTCTGGAAGAGACCAGACATTTGACCAGGCTGCCACCATCACATAACAAAAAACAGGAGAGACAAAAAAATAATAATAATAAAAGTGCGTGTTTGATGACAGAAAGAGCATGTTAAAATCAAACGATGTAAGAATTCCCTGTCTCTCTTCCTGTTAAGTCGTCCCCCTTGAGTCACATCCAGCAGATAGGTATACTTAGACCTACAGGTATAATATAGGTATATTTAGCCTTTATCCCTTCTCTGCTTTCCCTCGTCATGCCTTGTTCTCTCTGCCCGCTAGGGGTTCTTTTCTTGGGGAGACTGTGAGCCTAACTAGAGAATATAGCATTATTTGCTGCATTTCTCTGTTAAATATCATTTCCCCCTAAGGCCCTATTTCTCTGGGCCCCTCCTAAAGCTGACTCCTCAAATAAATGGTTTGTATATCCTGCCCCTGTTTCTCTTCCTGCTCCCTTAAACTCTCTCCAGGCTTTCATTTACATCCCTCTTCCCATCTGCTCTCGCACAGGTCACCCCGACATGCACTGTCCAACCTAATGGTCCATTGGGAGCCGCATCTTACTCAGACTGTCCACAGCATTTGACTTCTTTCCAGAACACCCTCTCCATTTGTTTCTTGGGACGTCACTTTGTTACAACACTTTGTGTGGGTCGTCCCCTTCCAGTTGACCTTTGTACATCGGGGTGCCCATTTCTCTACCTCTACCTACTTTCCTCTTCGCCTCATATCACTTCCTAGATGATCTTCTCCAGCTGCACAGCTGGAAATGCCATCCATATGCTAGTAGATTCCAAACATGGTTTCCCATCTTAGACCTCTTCTAAACCCTAGACATATATATCCATCCATCCACTTAACCTCTTCACTTATTTGCCCAGTAAGTTCCCCAAACCTGGAAACCAAATGATTTCTAGCTCCCAGCCCTTCCCCAAACTCTCTCTCATCTATATCTTCCCAGTCTCAGACAGCTGATTCTGGACCCCCGCAGCTGCTCGGGCCAACAGGCTTGGACTTATCCCTCCTACTTTTCATTTCTTCTCCATTCTTTGTCCAGTTTGTTCACTACTTCCGTCGACTCTACTTCCAAGATATACCCAGCATGGAACCATTTATGACCTCCTTCATGGCTGCCGCCCCCGGGCCAGCTTAGGGCCCGGTGCCTGGACTGGGTCATTACAGCGGCCACCGTCTTGAGGCAGCGCCTCTGCCTTCAGCCACCTAGAATCAGCTTCCCTCCAGCGGCCTGGGTAGATCTTTTAAAACTGATTCTCAAACTTGGGTAGAGCTCCGAAGCCACTAAGGCACTTGGGGAACAACACAGATCCGGTCTCCCTCCTCCTCTTGAGTTCACTGCAGGTCATAGACAGCCGGATCTGAGAACCGCTGTTTTAAGACCGAAGCCAGAGGAAAGCATTCTAAAGGCTGGCTAGAAGCCAAACCCCTGCACAGGGTCCTACGTGGCTTGAGAGCCTTCCTCCCCCTCGACCTCATCTGCTGTCACTGGTCCCCGAACACCACCATCGAAAATAGTGCTTCCCTCACCTTCCTCCTACCCTGTTCTTTCTCTCTGGAGACAGAGTATATTTTTCTTTATTGAGAGGTGGTCTTTTCTACTATAAGGTCAAGTCCTTGGCAGCTGCGTCCCGTGTGCCTACGACAGTGCCTGGTCAGCACACCCATGTGTGTGGGAAACGGTCGGTAGAACCGAGCGCATGTGCGGCCGACTTCAGGTAAGGTGGTCTGCGAATGAGAAGTCTTTCCTTCTCCTTTCTGCTGCTTCCCAAGGAAGCCAGCCTCCTCAGATAGCCTCTCCGGGGAGGGCAAAGGGCTTTAAAGGGAGCCAATAAATAATAAATAAATAATAAGGGAGCCTGGAGATAGGGACCCACCCAAGAGCAGAAGCCACCGACTTTCTAATTGATCTTCCTGCCTTTGCATTGGCCACGGCGAGCCTTTGGCACTATTAGCTGCCCGGCCGAGCGCCCAGGGACAGGGGAGGGTGGCGGTGGAAGATTCCTTAACCCGGTGCAGACTTGCTGTGAGCCTTAGTGCAATCTGATGAGGGTGACTGAGCCTCCCTGTCATCCTTACAAAAATAGTAGCGACGGTAACCGCTGACATTTATAAACGGCCTGGGAATGGCAGGGCCGTGGCCCGCTTCTCGTAGCCCAGCACGCTTGAGACCTGTAACCATCGTGAGGGCCAGGGCGATCATGCCTCCCCATGAAGCAGATGGGGAAACCGAGGCACGTGTTACGTGTGGACTTGCTGGAGTCCCTTCAGGGATAAGTCAGGACCTGAACCAGACCTAGTGATGGTGAGCGCAGCTCTGCGTGTGCCTTACCCCTTCCCTCCTCCTGCCCCTGGAGTCATCCCCTGTCCTGCTTCGCCCGGTCTTCGGAAGGCATCGCGCGCCCGAGCAGCCCAACAGGCGGAAGGAGGGGTTCTTTGGGGAAGGCGCCCGCCTAGAACCACTTCCCACCCACTCGCCTTCGCAAGACCCGCGTCTAGTCGCTGTTCACCCACAGCACCGTCGCTCGTGGACTTCCCAGCTTGACTGCGTGGGTTTCCGCGTCATCTCATCAGTGACGCGCAGAGCACGTGGGCTACCTAGAGCGAAAACGGGGACCGAGCCCCCTCCCGGCGCGACCCGCCGCTCCAGGGCAGGGAGGCTCGCTGTGCCGCACTTGGCAAAGGGCACGGGACCCAGGCAGCCCCGCGACCCGGGGTGGGGACATACAGAGAGCTCCGGCGCGCAGCAGCTGCCTGACGGCGGGGGTGACGAATGCCGCTCGGAGTCGCCGGTTCTTCTCGGGCTGGGGAAGGCCGTGCTCGCCGCGCATTAATCACCACCGAGCCAGCTCGGGCTTCCGGCGAGAGAGCCAGCTGATGGGGAACAAATTCAAAACAGCTTTATTTCATTGACGGACAGGACCTTTTTGTTAAACTGTGGTTTAAAAACCCTTTACGTCTCTGTCTCGTTCACACGTTACTGCAGTCATTCATGTACACCCAGGAACTTAGGGCCGGCTTATTTATCACAACTTATTGGCAGGAAAAGGGTCACATAAGAAAAGAATCTTTATTTGAAAAAATTTTAAAAGCTATTAAACAGTGCTAACGGGAATGACCCTGTTATCAACCATTATTGAAGCAAATGGGCTTCTGAACTGGGAATTAAAAAAATAATAATAAGACGTCTAAATGTCAGTGTGCAAATAGGAAACAGCAGTTAGTTTAAAGGAGACAGTGTGTGGTCAGCAAAGATAGCCCACGCCCGTGCTGGGAGGGAAAGCACAGCGGCTGGCAAGAGGGGGCAGCGTCTGGGCTTCACCTGAGGGTTGATAGGCAGCGCTCGTTAGTTAGGAGCTGTGCGTAGACCAGCTCGGGGCCGTACTACCAGACGGAGTCATTGTAAGGCCTTTCATTTCAAGCTCTTCCCCCCGTCCTGCAGATGAGCAAAAAGTTACCCAAGCCCTCATGTCGCATTGTCCAAGGCATACTAATTCTAGAATTTGTATTCAAGCACCTAGAGTCATCGTGAAACACCTGTGAAAAAAGAATCTGGTTCCTATCCCAACATAAATACAGGATATTCCTGATGTCTCTTGTTTGTGCCTACCAAAGAATGATCTTTCCAAGACTGACCGAACCGACTCCAAAGAGACACGTTGAGCTCTCTCCCTAATGCCGGGGTGCTTGGGGCCAACCGCAGTGCTTAGGACTCAGCACTGCCAATCCAACACCTGCTTCCAGGGAAGATGCTGCTCCAGTCTGTTTTAGGCATCTGTATCTGGTGGTGGTGATGGTTGTCATCAGAAACCAACCGGCAAGGGCCAGAAATTAGAATAACTTCTGGAAAGTGAGCCGCCGTGCTTACAAAGTGGCCGCCACCAAATGGGTCTTGTGGCAATGACATGCCGTAACTCCAGATGCTTTAAATGTATAATCTCTCGATGGACTGCTAGGATTTTTTACTTATCCCTTTTAGAAAATTCTCATAATGTGGAAGGGTGGCACTTCTGGCCTCAGTCAAGTTCGGACCACCAACGAGCAAAACTCTTTGGCACGTGAGAGCCGCAGCCAGGCAGATAGGTTTGGACCAGTGAAGTACTAAGGCTATTCGTCCATGTGGTGGGGAGGAGGAGACCCAGATGCTCAGCATGTGACAGGTTAGGCAAAAGATGGCAAAACTCTGGGAATCAGACTTATGATTTTAGTCAATAGCACGAATTCAGACTGATAACTCGAAGGGATCGTTTAAAAAAACCGTTGGTAGGGTTTGATTGCTTTTTTTAAAGCAGCACAAGTCACGTGTTTGCTGTTAAACCGATGATTCCATGTTGGTATAGAGTGGACAAGACATATGAGTGAGGTCATCACCACCTCTGTGCGAACTGTTTTAAAGCAGCCTCCTCGCTCAGCACAGGAATTTTTGACAACACACCTCCAGGACAGGTAACCCCTTGATCTCCCCACGACCCTACCCACCTTGAGACCCCCGGAGCTCAGGGAGTCTACTGCTGAGGGGTGTATCCCACATGTGAAAGTGGTTGAGAACCCCTGGCCCTTGTATCATCGCTTCCTACCTGTATTGTTGACAGCCTGATAGCAGCGGCACTTTCTTCTGAATCTGGGGGAAAAAAAAAATTCGGTTTTGAAGTTGGTGCACTTGTTAAAGGAAGCAGGAAAGTCATCCCAACTCTTTGAGACACAGTACAGTAGAGAAAGAGGATGGATAGTTTTCTTCCACCTCTCAGACCCCTGGGACCCAAGGGGGTTCAACAGCTGCCCGAACCTGGTTTCATTTTGTTTTCTCTCTCATTTAAAGCCTAGAACTTTTATTGCTTTGGAATCGAGCTGTTTCAGGTCCCTGAAGTCCTCAGAAAGGCCTCGCTGGCTCAGTGCAAGCCTCTTGCCCCGCTGCAGGCTCGGGCTTGTGTTCAGTAACCCTGACGGTTTTTCCAAACCACTCACCGGTCCTTCTTGGCCTCCAGCCCTGCATTCCCCTTCACTTCATAAATGTAGCTCTTTAACTTGGTCCCTTGATTACTTCATGTAATTGATCTGTTGGCTGAAAAATGAGTGGTTCCATTTCAGGGGTAGGAGTTAAACCAGATTCTGCCCAGGGACAAGTGTGTTGGTGGGAGGTCTGCTTCTCTGGAGACAGTGGTCAGTGGCATTGCAACCCAGTCCATGTCTGGTACTGCACATGGTCTCATTGGGTGGTACCGTGGCCAAGCCTGGCCTTGCTTGGGCTCATTCACTTGTTCATTCATTCACTCATTCATTTTTTTCTTAACATAAAATTATTTATCGTATGCATTTCCAACTCTGTTGGAAGTCTTAGGTCACATTTTCGGCAAAGCCACTCTGCCTCCTGCAGAAGCAAGGCCTCCATACAGAGAACATTCTCTGGGTACACACCTCAGCATTGCTCTGCTGCCGTGTAGACTTTAGAGCGTGTGCAGGGAATATAGTAAGACTCCTTTCTGGGCAGAGAAAAAGTTACACCAGGCATTCCAGATCTCATTAATCTGCCATGATTTCGGTGTGCTTTTCCAAAGTTGAACTCGTTTATACTTAGGAATATGCTTTACAAATATTAGGTACCATTTTTATTGATGCTCGAGTTATTGACGACAAAAATGAGCAAAGCTTTTGGTTCATCACCATCACCGGCATCATCACGGGGACAATAACAATCTCTCCTTTTCTCTCGCATTTTCCAGCAATTCTTAGAGGCCGCATGTATATTTATCTTACAACATAATCTTAGTATTTAGCACATGCTGAGTCTTGGATTTCTTGTTTTCAACTGCGCGTCTTTAGAACTGCAATATTCGGAGCTGCTTTCTGGCATGCGTTTGGGCTGAAATGATGAGGAATTTAGAGGACGTTTCCAGCTCAGGTTCAGCCAGTACGCGTGCAGGGAGAGTGGAAGTCCCCGTCTGTCAAAGTAGAGTTCCTGAGCCACTTAGGAGATTGCAACCAACTTAATTAGCAGCTGGGGGCACGGAACCCGGGAATCTGCACTTGAATCCCACATCGCAGGTGATCCCTCTCAACCCTGAAGTTTGAACCCTTGGGCAGTACACTTACTTATTCTGTAGCTGTTTTTTGTTCGTTATAAAAATAATATATGTACAATCAAGACATGAACAAATAATAGGGAGGGGGAGAATCTCTTTTGCTCCTAGCACCTAACCTAAAACTTTTAGGGCTTTGAACTATTTCCTTTCAGTCTTTTTCTCCCCAGCCCCTCCCATCCATAAATTTTTACGTATAGTAGAGCTGACCTCTCCTCTCACCATTATTACTTACATGTGCTCATTAATTTCCTCTTAATAGCTCTATGTGATAGGTATTATCATACCCATTTTGCAGGTGGGAACATTGAGGCAAGGGGAGGCTTCCATACATAGTATACACACAGTTTGACAGCCTGCTTCTCTCCCTTAGGACTACAGCAAAAGATATATTAAGCTATTTTTCACCATCATATTTTCCTTGTTGCTTTGGGTGGTAACTGGCGGACTTTAATTTAGTTAACTTCAGCTTTAATGTTGGATTAAGTGCACAGCTCCCAATTTCAGCATCATAAATAAGATATTTGTTGAAGTGGGTTTCATTTCCTTTCTATACATATAATTTTTGGGGGGGGGAAGTTTCTTAAAAAATTGAATCTTTGGTCAAAAACATTCGAGCCTCTGATACATGGCTGTGATTTCTAAGAGAGTGCCACCACGATTTATTGAATATAATTTTCTCAAAGGGCTGTTAGGAAGCACATCCCAACTCCGTATCAGGGAACGAACTGTCACATGTTAGTGAAAGTTGTGGCTTATTTATAACCACACCCAGTATCGTGTTTGCTCCCCTTACAGAAATCTAAGTAAAAGAATCACTTTTTCCTGGTAGCTGGATGACTTGATTTCTTACAATCTAGTGGGCCTTCTTAGAAACCCAGAAATGCAGCCTTTCATCTTCCTTTCGCAAAGGCCTCGTTCTCACCCTTTTCCTGTGGCAGAATTCCATGAAGCTGTTGTGAACCTATGGAAGGCTCGAGATAACATCTTTTTCAGAGAATCAGAGTGATACCGCGGGCTCATTTTTGGTCCAACCCCCCAACACTCCA
This sequence comes from Taxidea taxus jeffersonii, assembly GCA_003697995.1. Lineage (NCBI taxonomy): Eukaryota > Metazoa > Chordata > Mammalia > Carnivora > Mustelidae > Taxidea > Taxidea taxus. The sequence continues at coordinate 333,751 of ML110738.1, forward strand.
GGCCAGCCCCTTGTGTCTGCAGCTGCGTCAGGCTACTCCCCCGTGTGCTCCGGCCTCCCCCACCACGGCTGCTCACGCCTCTTCACGGCTCTCAGCCACAGTGATGGACTCAGTGACCCTGCCACAAGGAAGGGACCGTGGAAAAAGCAGAGACTTTACAGCCAGACAAATGGGACCAAATGCTAAGCTTCACTAGCTGTTGGTTGTGTAATTGCGGTCCACTTACTTCCAACTTCTTGCCTCAGTTTCCTTTTCTGCCCAGCGGGCAGAAACCTATCACAGAAAGTGGTTACGAAGATGACATTACTTATATATGTAAATAACAGCAGCAACAATGGTAATGGTTACGATGTATCAGACGCTTACTACGTGCCCAGGTTGGAATTCATCACACCTTACACTTGTTACCCACTGTCATCCTTCTTGTGATCCTAAGAGTTCCATGGTATTATCGTTCCCATTCTGTGGGTGAGGTTTTAAAGAGGTGAGCAGTTAGGTTGAACTGTATGAGGTTGTCATTTCTGTGGGTACGAATGGTCGACTGTTTCATAGGGTCCAACCTAATAATGTGCCCAGGTCTCCTAGGGAAGAGATAGTAGAACCAGGATTTTAACCCACTGCCGTCCAGCACCTAAGCCCATGCTTCCGGGTGTCCCACTGGAGTCTGAAATACTTGCAGCAAGCCTCGCAGACATCAGATTTCAAAGCGGCTGGTTTCTTTTGTCTTATTTTGGCCTACCCCATCCACCATGAAAACGCACCCAAGTCAAAGATCAACCCAGGTCCCTGCGCTCTGACAAACATCAGAATTCTGAACTTCAATGTGGAGCAGGGTACCCAGAGCAAACACAATGGGGAAAATTGCCATGGCCGATCTCGCAACGTGTGGATTGAAAAAACACACGCATGCACGCAGACCTGATTTGAATGGTATTTCTGAGTGGAAGCTAAGTAGGAGCCGAAAATGGCCTTTTAAAATACAGAACATAAGGATGCAATTCACAGAGATGGTCTAAACTGTAAACATGCAGCTGTGGGGTTTGCGAGGCTCAGTGCTTACATACCGACAGCATACAAATTGTCAAGTATTTGAAGTTCCATTGTTGTTGGAAGGGCCTCACCCAGTGTCCTCAGATGGTCCCATCTCTTTTTTTTTAAACCACAGGATTCATCTCTCAGAGCATACAGTGAAATATTAACACAGATAGCATATTAAGGATAATAAGTATTTCTCAAATTCTTTTGTTTTATGATCATTCCTTATAGGGTTCTTAAAAAAAAATTCCAGAACTGAAGTTTGGGCTCTCCTGAACTCCTACAAGGAAGCCCTTGCATAAGGAGTGTTCCCAAATGTTCTGGATCCTTCTCCTGACTAGCCTCTCTCAGGAATTTTTATGGACATGCATGGGGTTGTCTCCTGGCTCCTGCTTCCCTTCTCTGGCCTGGAAGCTATTCCCACTGGCTCTCCCATGGCACTTGGGGAGCTACATTTTGATCTGGCCTCACGCACCTGAATTCTGCTGATCAGAACCTTCCCACAAATGGCCAAGAATCTACCCCTACCAGACCCAGGGTTTTTGAACGGGGAAGTTTTGGTCTCTTTCCATTGGCAGAAACCATGGGATTAAACCTGGCATCTGTCAGCATTTGGGTTTCCCTCCCCCTGGAGAGGGGGCATGTCAGACATTTAGACAGCTGAGTTCCTGGCTCCCATATTCCCCTAGGTCTGGCTGCCTCCCTGACCTCTCCGTGGTTCTGTTACCTAACTCTTCCTTGCATTCCACAGATGGGCAAATTTCTCTTCATTTTGGTTGGGCTTTTGTCACTTGCAAGCCAACTGTCTGAAGAAGGTCTGCTCCCGGCCATGCATGGCTGTGGGATCACTTTCGGATTCTCATGGCTCAGGAAGGAGACTGCACATGTGATGTGTGCTAGTGTGGTAATTCAGGGTGGAAGGAGTTGGGAGGAGAGTCCCATGGAGGTAAACGGACATTCCTTTCTCTAGGCTCCCTCTGCACACTGTCCACATCTCCATTTTTTTTTAAAAAGATTTTATTTATTTATTCGACAGAGAGAGAGATCACAAGTAGGCAGAGAGGCAGGCAGAGAGGAGGGGGGAAGCAGACTCCCCGCTGGGCAGAGAGCCTGATGCGGGACTCCATCCCAGGACCCTGGGATCATGACCTGAGCCGAAGGCAGAGGCTTAACCCATTGAGCCACCCACGCGCCCCCACATCTCCATTTTTAACCCTGAGTGCAGTATCGTATCTATCCATTGACTCTCTCGCACTAGGAGACTCTGAGGCACTTGGAAGGTAGGAATTAAATCCAAATCAAGAAGTAAATCCCCAGCCTTTAGCACAGTTCCTGGCATGAGTAAAAAATTCATAAGCATTTTTTGGATTGAACTGAATTAGTTGAAAGTATTTAAAGGACTTGATGGATGGAGGGGGTTGAACAGTTTATAGCCCAGCTGGATCCAATTGTGATGATTCCTGGCCCATCTCTTAGAATCAAACTGGCATAGGCTCTTTCATCCAACGTGGAAGCCGTACTTTTTCTTTCAGTCATGCCTTCTAAACCTCTGTCCATAAGCTTGCAAGAGCTTGAGCAGTCACTTAAACTCTCTTAGTCTTCAATTCTTCAAATGCTGTAGAGACCTACGCATAAGGATTATGGTCAGTATTAAATTATATTAATCCCATTGCCAGCACATAGTAGGTGCTCAGTAAATAATCTTCAATCATTTTTTTCCTCCTAACTGCAGATCAAAGAGGGTTGGCCCTAGAGTTATTTTTCCCCCACAATTTGGCAGAGAAATCAGTGAAGCACAAATATACCACATTTGACTTGCATTGGTCATGGTTAAGCTAACTGTTTTCACAGACAACTTTAAACTCTGTGCTTTAACATAATATATTTTCTTGCTCATACAACATCCAATATAGATGTACCCAGTTGTGAAGCTCTCTTCCAAATAGAGATTTAGGGACATAGGCTCCCTCCATCATCTATCACTGCCGTTTTTATTGTTGGCCTCTGTGGTCTCAGGAAAAGTAGGAAAGAATGGAGAAATGACAGTGGATACTTAATGTACATGAGCCCAGAAGTGACGTATGTCACCTTCAGATCACATACTATGGCCAGGAGTAGTTGTGTGGCCCAATTTAGACACAGGGGACCTGAGAAATACACACCTTGACTGGGAAGCAATGTCCCAGCAATGCCTCTACTTTATGGAAAATGGGCCTAGATTAGTGGTGGTCCACCAGCCACCTCAGAGATAGGACTGTGACTCGTTTTTTGTTTTTTTTTTTTTAAGCAAAGTTTGGTTCTTTTCTTTCTCCACATGAATCTTGGTGGTCACAAGGCCACGAATCTTGTTGACACATTACTTCCCCTCCCATGGGATGCTCTTTGATTATGCCAAGTTTTTTGTGATTATGAAGCCATATGTAGACAAGTGCTATGGGGTCACTGTTCTCTAGCACACATCCCTTAGACTCCCCATCACGAGACCCCCCCCTTCCAGCAGCAACCTACTTTCATCTGTCAGTCTAGGCAGTTGTTTCATGCCACCTCTTTTTTTCTTGAGCTGTCCAAGAAAATGTAATGAGAGTTATCACCTATCTGTCTGTCCATCCATCCATCCATCTATCTATCCATCTGCATCCTCAGCCATTGACTATCCATGCATGCCAGGTGTCTCAGCCCTGTGACTCTTTGATTCAGATTCTCTCCCTCCAGGTTTTGTGCCCTTCCCTCTGCTGCAGTTTTGAACCATCTGGTTCCCATCATTCCTACTTCCTCTTGTCACCTGGTGCTTCAGTTTTGCCTGTAGTCATATGAAATTTTCCTTAAACACTCAGCCTTGACCTCTTGATCACTCACTCTTTCACCATCCTTCACTCATCTTGCTTCCTTATTTTGTGGCATTTTATGTATTTAATGATTGCAACGTGATTACAACATACTTCTTTATGTCTAACACAGTCTTTGCAACAGGACACTAGATCATTATTTTGCAGACACAACAAATTCTGCAAGCATATGTCCTTGGGATGAGGACGTGGGGGGTAGACACAAATATGATTACCACATATGCCGCTCTGGGCATAGCTTTGCCCCAGTGCACAAACACAGAATATTTGGCAAGCTGAAAACGAGCTAAAAGAGATTCTTAAGTCTTTCCCTTCACAACCCAAGGATACTGGTTAAGATTCCTGGTTTTATGTCTCATGTCTTTGTTGAGTAGCTATTCTTCCATATACCAAGCACTACTCTAGGCTCGTGGGACATGCAGCAGGGCATGAAACAGAAAATTCATCATCTTCACTGCTTCCTTTGGTTCCAACTAATAGGAATCTTTTGAGCTAACTTATGAAAAAAAGTGGGGGAGGGGCAGGAGGGAAGAGTATGATGGTGTATCAAGATGCAGAGTCCCAGGGAACCCCATAGTCAACTCTTCCAGCATAGCTCTGTGGTGATGACAAAAAAAAAAAGAACTTTCCAGCTCTAAATACACACACACACACACATTCCTTCACGGTCTTTTCTTTATTTCTTGACCATAGATTTGAACACACCTATCATAGAATTTTAGGGGTATGTTCCCAGGGATCATGTTTCCAACCCCTGCCTAGAAATAAGAAAGTGTTGGTTGGAACTAGGCTACTTCTGCCAGCTCTAAGTTGGCCATTGTCATCGAATTACCTGCTTCGGACAGTCATCTTCATGACGGTGTGGTGTAGTGAGCCAGACCGTGTGCTCGGGTATCAGACCTTCTCGACTCTGCTATCTGCTATTGGTTCAGCTCTGGACAAGAATCCCAATCTCTTTGAGCTTACTTTTCTTACTGACCAAATCTCTTCTCACTATACGAGTTTGAAAGGAATGTGTATCAGTGGATTGAGATTCCTGGCTATTCCCAACGTGAGGAACAGCCTGTAGACCAAGCTGCAGGAATCCAGACCGTGCCTCATACAGGCCTCATAAAGGCTTTCCATAAGAAGTGGGAGTTTCTCTCACGCTAGCCTTCCTTGTTGTCTGGCTGCCTCTGGTCTACGGCAGAAACCTTGTGTGCTTGGGTGACAAAGCAGATTGCTTCCTCCCACTTCTGTGGCTTAGGACCCCTTTCTCTACCCTAGTTTCACTCTGATTGGTGAGTTCACTCAGAGTGAAACCTTAGCAAAACCTCAAGGCTTGGCTTAACTGCAAAGGGGTGGTTCCTATCAGATTCGTACCCCAGAAGCAGAAGACCACTCGTGAGAAATTCCGTAAGCACAGGAGTGTGGTTTATGTCAAAATCAGTCTGTTGGAATGAAGCTATTCAATGCCAGGTGGAAATACAGCATCATCAACTAGCATCTCCAGACCTTGGAACCTCTAACTCAGCACCAGCTTGTGGGCTAAGCCCTGGGGAGCTTTTGACCAATCCGGTTCCCTGACAACCATCTGAAATAATATGAAGCACAACCATAAGTGATATTAAAGTATGTCATCTCAGGAGAAGGGAGGCAGGGATAGAAAAGTCAACACTTAAAAGTCGGATGGACTTTTGCCTCAGACTGAGCTCTGCTTCTTAATATCTGGACCTCATTTGTGTTCCAGAGCCTTACTGTACAATGCGGGTAATACCGACTGCATGGATTTGCGAAGAAAATTAAATCAGGTGAAGACTGCCAGGTCACCTTGCACAGAGCTGGGAGAAGCAGGCGCTCAGAAATGCCTCCTTTAGATTTCACTTTTGTTTTGTTTTTGGAGAGAGAGCACACATGCCTGTGTACACATAGGTGCGGAGGGAAGAGGAAGAGGGAGAGAGAGAATCTCAAGCAGATTCTACGCCCAGCGTGGAGTCCAGTGCGGGCCTCCCATATCATGACCCTGAGATCACAACCCAAGCAAAAATCAGGAGTCAGATGCTTAACCGACTGAGCCACCCAGGCACCCCCTTCTCTGGCCATTTTGTAGATCTATGGGCAAGTAGCCCAAAGGAGATATGGCCTGTCCCATCCACCAGGTCCTTCAACTGAGGCTTATCGAGGCCAGTGAACAGCCCAGCATGGCACACGTAGTAGGTGGCAGGGGCGCATGATAAAAAGTTCCAGAGGGGCTCATTTTGGGAGACCAGAGATACAAGAAGCCACCTCTTAACATTTTGAAATCTGTTTCAGAGACTAATGTGAGCGTCTCTGTCAACTCTGACCAAAGAGAACACTAGAATTCAGAGCTTGTGGCTTTCAGACATTTTCATCTTTCTGATACGTTTACACGAGATCATGAATGAGGCATCTGGCACCTATTAGGCACTCAGTAGTTGGGAGCCCTGTGTGAGTCATCATGGCTAGTCTCAAACACTGTGGCTCCCCGACTTGGGAACAGAGTAGAGGTGCACTTTCTTACTTCCCTTGACAATAGGCCTTGCCATGTGATTTTGCTTTGGCCATGAAATGGAGGCAAAAGTGACATGTGTCAGTTCCAGGAGGAAATTTTAAGAACCAGTGCATCCACCCCAAATCCTTCCCGTGCTCCGGCAATCAAGGGAGCAATACCCTGATGGGAACCTCTGTCCTCCTGGGTCCGCGAGTGACCACAGTCCCCAGAGCTTTCCTGCTCATCATCGTCATGGGATGTAGGGGTGAGTGAGGAGCAGACCTTTGTTATGTTACATCACTAAGACCTTGGCCTCATTTGTTACTGCAGCAGCACTTAGCCTGTCTTTGCCTAATGCAGACCTTTCCTGTCTCTTAAACTTCGCACCAGTATTGTTTTATTCATCTGCTTATCCATGCGTATGACTTCAGCCTCCCTCCAGGTGCACTGCAGGCTCTGAAGCACAATAAGACTATTCGGTTCAAAGCAAAACAGAGACAATGGCGTGGCACAGAGGGAATATACTGCTACAGTAAACCAGTCACTAACACCCGGCCTTGAATTTGCTCAGAGTTTTTACAGAGGCACCAAGGGAGCTGTGTGGCATTCTTGTCTAACTCCATGGCCACGTTTAAGTATTTGTGTAGGAAGGTCTTTTGCCAGATGGTTAAAATGTTCATGCTCCTATTTTGTTTTAACGCAAACTGACATTTCTTCATCTTCCTGCAGTGGGTTTCTTTTATGAGGTCGTACTTTGCATTTTCATAGAAAGAATTTCTGACTCCCCGTCAGGAGCCCACCCTGTAGTTTCTGTGGGGCCTGGATTGGTTAACCACTCGCTTCGGTTTTAAGGCACCAAGGGCAGAACCGACCATCGTGAACTTCTTGATTTACACTGTGGTGGAGAGTGTCTGAGAAGCCAGAGGGAAACAGGAAGGCGCTGTTTTGGGAGCCCCAAGGAAAGCCGGGCCACAGTTCTGGGGTGCTCTTGGCGTTCAGCAAGCCAGCGTGAAGAGAGCCATGCGTACTTGTAGATGGTTTTCTTATTCCTAGTGACTAGCCTGAGAGGGACGCTGACCCCGAGTGCTGGGAGCTTTTACATATAGATGCATACATCTAAATTAACCCTAATTTCAAAAGGGAATTGCAAAAATAAGTAATAAAAATAATAACTGATAAAAATAGTAATAAATGATACCCCAACTAAATAATATACATAAAATAAATAATTTCCAAAATAAATAGTGCTGCCAGCTTATAGTGAGAAATTTGTAAATGTTATCTCTTTTAATCCTCACAATAACCCTCTGAGTTAGGGTTTGCTGCGTTTTATGCAAAGAAGAAAGAAGTGTATTTTAAGTGATAGGAAATCAAACATGCTGTCATTTGCTCATTCAGCCATTTATTTGCTCCTATACTGATAGGTAAATATGTCTGGATGTACTGGGTTTAAGAAGAAAAGCACTGAAGTGTTGTGCCTCTCTCCGGGGTCTCTCGAGAGCTACGTTGGTCCTCTTCTCTTTTAAAACCACATTCCACGGCTCTCTCAGATGCTCCCAGCAGCCAGCACCAACACGCTGCTATCTGGGTCATTACAGTGACCACAGTGGCCAAGGAACTGATGTGAGGTTGAGCCGAGCCTTAGCGTCTTGTCTACAAACTGGGCTTTTCACTGGTCTGGGAGGTTCCCTTTGGGCGGTCTACATGGCTGATCTTTGGGAAAGCGCTCAGCTTCCCAGCTTACTGGGCAGATGTGGACACAAACTTGGGCTGTGTGTTCTTCTCCTTTGCTGCCTCATCATAGACAACTTGAACTCCATAAAATGGAAATTCCATTGGAAATGTAGCTTTCTCTCCTCACTGATTCTACTCAAGGGTTGGTCAGTGAAAATGATCCAAAGAGAATTTTTTAAATGTTGATTACAAAGTTATATCATCTTTATGGTTCATAGTTATCCCATAGTCAGAGGGATTCAAGGAGTATCAGCAGAAATATTGTCAGCAAGAAAGAAGACAAACTAATTATTCTGTATTCTGGCCATTCTCAACATTATTTTAAATGATCACACTGCTACTTTATTTTTCTTTGTAAATGTGAAAATTCCCAGCATACAGTAGATGTTTAATAAATGTTACTGCTCGTGGGGTGCCTGGGTGGCTCAGTGGGTTAAAGCCTCTGCCTTCAGCTCAGGTCATGATCTCAGGGTCCTGCGATCAAGCCCCACGTCGGGCCCTCTGCTCAGCGGGGAGCTTGCTTCCTCCTCTCTCTCTGCCTGCCTCTCTGCCTACTTGTGAAAAATAAATAAATTTTAAAAAACTCTTTACAATAAATGTTACTGCTCTTATCTGAGAAGGCAAGGCAACTTTCTTCAACTTTTATTCGCAAAACTCCAAAGGTGGGTACCAAAAATGCAAACTTTAGGAAGTTTTATTATCCATTATTGTTACTATTTTAATTCAGTCCGTATACAGTGGTCAAATTTCTACGAGGATACGCAAGCTTAGAGCTGTAAAACAGTGTCTTCTGCCAGTTCTTGAAACTTTCTGAGGATTCAGAGCTCAGATTTACTTAATTTCACTTCCTGAAAGAAAATTAATTTATCGTAAATTGTGGCAGAATTAGGACACATTGTCAGTACTCTCCAAATTCCAAACTGATGAGTTCATCTCTCCTCTGGGTGTAGGCCGTGACTTGCGGGTGTGGATGAGCAGTCTATGTGTCCCGTCAGAGCAGGTCATCTTTCCAGTACAGGCTTTTCAGAGCACGATGCCCCATGCCTGAAAGGAGAATGGCAAGCCATACAGCCCAGGGAAGGCAGATCCCTGAGACGGCGCTGGCCTCCTGACAGACAGTGCAGGTGGCCCTGAGACCCTAGACTAGGCACCAGATGGGGTAGGAAGGGCAGGGAGAGTGACAGGTATTCTCACTTTGTTGGTGAGAGAAACTTAAAAGGAGTTGGCCAAGAGGCAGTACGACTCCTTGCTGGACAAGAAGGTCTGAGTGATGAGGGTGTGCCTTCATGTTAGGTGGGGAGAAGAATGACCGACAGTTGGCTGTTGGCCCACGACAAAGCCCTTCAGCCCTTGAGTTTGTGGTCCCACTGGAAGGGGAGACTTAAATTATTTCTACCAGCACTTTCCCTGGAGCTTGGCAATTTTTCTGCTTTCTTGCTTGCAAGGGTATCTCTCCAATCACCTCATAAAATATGCAGCCTTTTGTAAGTGTGCATGCTGGGCACCAGGAGATGCTGAACAGCCAGCCTTGGAAAGAATAGGAAGGGGCAGGATATTCTGGACCCAAGGAGACATAGAGACCCTCAGCAAGAGGTGATCTTGGATCTTTATTCCAATGTTCCACCATGATGCAGCCCAGCTCCCTGCAGCTCCCCTGCATTCTAGATTCTTTTGCCTCCTCCTCATTCTTCTGCTTGCTCTTAAATTTGACTTACGCATCCCATTCTTGGCATTTTTGATCCCTCTCTATTGTATGACTTCATCTGGTGCTACTGACTCCATCAGATTCCTAAAAGAGAAAAATCTGTTGGGATCAGCTCCCCTCCCCAGGCCATCCCATTGGTCCCCAGCCAGGCTGCAGAGTATCTGGGCACCATCCGTGGAGCCTAGACTTGCAATCCTCAGCACGGCCTGTGGATGGGGCACTTGGAGGTCGAGAGGAAGCAGGACATCACCGAGCACTAGACACTCTCTCCAACACAGCAGTGCAGAAACTATACGGTGGCAGGAAGTCTACAGCGGGGCTTGCCCCCGTGAGCCTGCTTCAGGTCCAGATTTGATGAAGACAAGCTTTGCAGAGCTCAGTGGGTCTGGCTCTGGAGCATTGGGCAGTGTTGACGAGCTCCCTCATCTGCCATTGGTGAAGGAATGCAAGGGCCAACCTCATGGTCATAAGCGGAGCGTGATCTGGGCCACTGCACATGTGCAGAGCCAGAGAAATGACCTGAAGAAGTACAGTGCTTTCTTTGGGGGTTTCTTTTTGAAAGTAAGAGGGGTTTTCTAGCTCGATCCTGTGGAGATCACTTTAGTTTCCATTTTTCTCAGATGCTACAACATCTACAAAAGAGCTCCTTTCACTGTGGCTACATCATTTTTCAGCCATGTGGTCCGTGTTTATAACCACATGATACTTATTAATTACCACAACTGGTACTTACTGTGGGCTGCTAGGAGAAGCTGAGATATACCCCAAATATTCAGAGGGAATTCACAGCCTCCCGAACAGCAGTGTCAAGAGAGGTCCAGGATACAATCTGACCCCCGTCCTTTAAAACTGAACGTACATTTTGATCAATTCTTTCCCAAAGCATCCTTACTGTTAGAACACACTTTTTTTTTATTTTATTTTTGTCCTGATGTTTAATGTAATAAGGGAGTATATGATTGACTCCATGTATATTGAATATAGCTGTTATCAGGAAGGGAGCCAATTCCATTTTGCCTGAATTAGGGCACTTTCATGTCCTTCCTTTTGTGTAATTCATACAATTCCCATTGCTACCAATACCCCGAACCAAGAACTGCAAGTGCGGCTTTTCATCAGGAAGACAGGGTGTGATGGGGCCAGAGTTAGCTCTGCCATTTTGTGGCTGGGTGACTGGTCTCAACCTCTTTGGAATCTATCCACTCGTGTTTACTGCAGACATGTTAGCTACCCATCTCGCAGGATTTGGGTACTGATTAGAAATGATATTCTTACTTTTTGGCAAATGGGGGATAGTAAATGATCATTATCACAAATATTCAAGGTACCAATGTTCATACATACGAACCAGAATTACTTCTTTGAACCGGCTCAGTTACTAAATATTCCTCATTCCGTCAAATTGTCAGGCCTGGGGTAACCAGATGACCATTTCAGTTGCCTGGACCTTGCCAGACTTTGTATCCTTTGCCTGTTTTTCCCTGGAAAGGGGGTTTTCATACCACTGGGGGTAGCGTGTCTTCGCTGCCCTTATTGTCATGGTGGCTGTGGGGGCGGTTCACTGGGGGCTTGGGAGCCTGAGAAAAGGAGTAAAAAACCCAACTGTGAAAACCCAAGAGAAACCGAAAGACCTGAACTCTGGAAAAAAAAAAAAAAAAAAGAAAGAAAGAGAAAGAAAGAGCTTCAGGACTGAAGTGGTTAAGGAGCTGGCTTTAACAGGAAGTGGGCAGAATATGCTGTTTTCAGTACGCTCATGGGAACTGAGTTGGAAAGTGCTGTGGTGAGTGTGTGTGGAAAAAGGGCTTTAATCAAGCTATAAATATCTGTTTCTTTGAAGTTTTATGACCAACAATTAATGTTACTGGAAGGCACATAGAGAGTTGTATCTTGACTCGGTAGGTCTGAATGGGGCGGGGTCAGGTTCCTCCTGGACGTTCCCTCCTGGACGCTGTCCTACTGATTCCCTTTCTGTGTGTGTGTGTGTGTGTGTGTGTGTGTGTGTGTGTGTGTGTGTGTCTGTGAGAGAGAGAAAGAGAGTGCACTCACATGTGACACAGGTGTCTCGAATCACCCTCTGCGTATATAACTAGATACGGATATTCATGTACTCATTCATTCATTCCCTTGTTCATTCAGTTAACTAATGTTTATCATTAGTGCACACCCTGGTGATACATCAGTGTGCAAAGGAGTAAAGCTCCTGCCCACAGGAAGTTTTTATTTTCCTTCTGGAAAGAGATGTTAAATCAGGACATGTCAGGGAAAATAAAGTGCTGTGAAGGTAATCTGCAGCTGTTAAGAGGACAGACAGGACAAGAGGCTGAGCAACTCAAGAGGAGTCTCTCTGATGAGTTGCCTGTAACCAGACACCTGCATCATGATTTGGTGATGGTATAGAGGAATGGTTTAGAGAAATGGGGGTGCTGGTATAGAGTAAGTATCAAGGTCCTGGGGCCGGTGTGTGCTCAGGAAGGCTCTGAAGTGCCAAAGAGGCCAATGGGAGAGACCAAGGAGCCTGTGCAGAGAAGGTACTTGTTACCAAGGTGCCTGGCTATGCTCTGCTTTAGAGGTCTTGGAAGTCGAACTTTCCACTTCCCAGAAAACAATACTTAAGGTGCAAAAAACAAAAGCAAAAACAAAACTCTTTCAGTACGTTGTAGACAGCACTGCTTTTTAATTTTTTTTTAAGAATGCTGTGCCTCTTTTCTTTTTTTTCTTTTTTCCTCTCACTTCTTGCTATATGCCGACCTCAGTGTTAGACAATTTTGTAATCTCATTCCTGCTTTGAAGCCCTTCTGTTGCTTTTGTGAGTGTCATTGAACTTGACGGCTGACAGGTGGTAGCAACATATACCTTCCCCCACAGGGTGCCCATTATACCCAATCTCTGTTAAAGTGGACTTTTGGAATCTGGAGTTTATGGTCCTCCGGATTCAGGACTTGGCTTGAGGTTCCTCTGTGCTCTTCCTTTGGAGAAAGGGTTTACTAGGCAACGAATACTCCAGAACAATCTGGAGTCAGTCAGTCTACTTTTTGCAAGAAGGCAGTTTGGAAGTACCCTTGGGCACTTTAGACTCCTACTTCCTCAAGGATATTCTCACCTATTCTTTTAAGGACTTTGCTAGATAAAAGTTGGTGTTCTAATGAGGCTTTCTGCACAGACCTGCCAGTGGTCTTTGGTTGTTTGTTTATTTTTAAGAAAATGCGTAATTCAGGTCAGCTTCCATTCCAGGTTGTGTGAGCGAGCATTTTCCTCCTTGGGTTTCTTGGGTGCGGGGAGCTCTTTATGACTAATGGGATTCATTACATGTGTGTTTAGCCTACCTATTAATAAGGCTTTAACAATATTAAAATCCAAAGAGATAACGGAGAGGGAAGACTTTGGGGGCAAGGAATTGGTTGTGCTGGCTTGCTTGAAAACAGAGCAGCAAAATGGCAGCCACCTTGCCTGTCCTCTTAATTTCAATAAATCCAGAGGCAGTGTCATTCAGTTGTCCCAAAATGCTTGGTTCACCGTATGATGGGGACGTGAACCTCTTTCATTAGACTCTGTCTGCCACACGGACCTTCTGTGTCTTCCAGCAGCAGGGATCCCTTCCCTCTGCAACCGGGTCTACGAGGAACCAGGTCTACGGGTTACAGCAGCAGCTAAGGGAGGCCGCCATGTTTGTCACTGTTTTTTGTAATTGGCCCTTACCCTGATCTAATTCAACCTGGCAACGTCCTTTGTCCAGTTAAAGAAATGGTTGGCAGGGAATGAATTGTGATGGAAACAGAGACAGATTTATGTACCTTTCAGGGACATGATTTCGCTAGGACTGGACACAAAAGTGACAGTTTTTGAGGATCTCTCTGGAATTGATGTAGATGTTATTTAAAACACATCCTTCAGTGGCTCCATAGGACTAAAGTGAGGGTTTCAACCCGATACAGTGCCCCATCCTTGAGGATGGACGCATGACCTGTGGCCCTGAGATGCACCGTGGACTGTGATGCTCTCTTCTTCTTTGCACTTGGCAACGCTGCCAGCTATAAAGAAAGATGCTAGGGTATTGGTGAAACCACTATGGCATGGCCGTCCAATAGACTAGCCTACATCAGGACAAAAAAATGACACTTTCTAAAGGAAAACAGTACAAAAAATTACATTTACATCTATGATAAAAACAGAATGTCATGGCAAAGCTGGGAGAGGGTAGGAGGGCAAGACAGCTATCGGAGTGGGAAAAAGCCCCAAAACAATAAACACATCAATTTATTTATAACAGTTGTGTGTTGGCAACATGAGGCTCTGGGTTTGTTTTTTCCATTTTCTCCTTTAAAAACAAACAAACAAAAAACAGGTACTGTTCATCATGAGATCAAAAGTAACTATTCCGTGGCTTCCTTGGACCCAATATTCTTCTGTGTTTAATTTAGATGGAACTTCTATTTGCATAAAAATCCTGCTTGCGACGCCTACGACGATTTTTATTTTTTTCGTTTCTTTTTTCTCAATGAAAAAAGGAACCGTTCTCACGACCAGAGCGGCTCAGCAACCACACTGGGCAGAGCCCCGGACCCTGCTCCTTTCTACCCAATACCAGGGCGACACCCACAACAAACGCAGTGACATTAATTTTTACCACAAGCTTCCGGCCAGAGGCGAGGGAGAGACTGCAGCCTACATGGTGGCTTGAGTGAACGTCCATAGGATAGTCAGATATTAGTCCTGTTCCTCTTTCTCAGACCATTGATAGTTTTATCCCCCGCCTCCCCTCCCCCGTGCCCTTTGATGGAGAGTGACAAGCTAGAGGGGAACCGGTGACTCAGCAAGAGCCACCGCCACAGCTTCCTGGCCCCCTCCTTCCCCGAGAGAAAGGGGAGGAAGTCCGGAGCAGGCCGGCCCTGAGTACCGGAGACTTCAGCAAGTGGTCTGGGTTGCACGAGTGTGTGCACAGATGACCGGGCCCCCAAAGAGTCGCTCTAAATTAGGGTCAGCGTTTAGACCCGAATCGCCTGCACCTACCCTGTCCTACGCCCTCCTCCTCAGTCCAAATGCGTTTCGTCCAACTGATGAGTTTCCCTTTAAAGAATCCATCTGAGAGATTTTATTTTATTTTTCTTGGCGGGGAGTGGGGGGAGGACTAAGTTGACTAAGTTGCTGAAAGCTTCAGTACAAAGATGTACCGAGGTAAATGCATAAACTCAGTGCCCATCTGAAGATACCCCTCGAACAGGGAGTACCGAAAATGTCTCATGTTAAGAAGTCTGGAGAGGCAATCAGGGAGGCAATAAGAGGAAAATGATAGTGTTTCTTTCATTAAAAGGAGCCCGATATTTATTGATCCACCACGTTTACACTTTGTGCACCCGGGAGTGCCATCAGCCCGAACCAGATGGGCGTCTTGGGCAATGTTTTCCTCCCATTACCACCGACGGGATTTGCCAGTCGCCTTGTCAGCTTCTGAATTCTTTGGGCATGCAGGAGGGACAGCATGGTTCTGGCTTATTTCTGAGCCCCTTTGAGGTCATTTCTGGTCCCCCAATTGAGGCAAAACAATCCTCAGGATTCCTTTGACATTCTTTCCTACCCTGCCCCTTCTATGGCCAAGGGGACCCACCTGGAGTCTCTGGGGTGCCTTGGAATCGACGAGAGGTGACCCTGGCCTAGGAAACGCCTGTTGTTTTTGTCTGCCTCTTGTTTTCTGCTAGACCCAACCAGCAGGACCCTCTGCTCTCCCTCCAGCAGTTTTGTTTAGCAGAAGAGGAGAGAAGAGATGAAAGAATGGACCCTTCTTTTATGGCTGTTTCTTCAAGGCGCTGAAACGGCTTTCAGGCATGGTCTTATTACCTCATTAATCCTCATAATGTTCCCTTGGCAGTATTATTCTTATTTTCGGAATGGAGAAATTGAGGCACAGGCAAAATAAATGGCACGAGGAAGGTCAGAGAGCCAGGGCAGCGGAAGAGGCGGGGCGGCTGCAGGGGCTTCTGGCATCCATCCTGGCCATCGGTCAGACTGTCATCATCATCATCTTCTTCTTCTTCTTCTTTTTTAAAGATTTAATTTCTTTATTTGACAGAGAGCACAAGTAGGCAGAGGGGAGGGAGAAGCAGACCCTCCCCTGAACAGAGAGCCCGATGCAGGGCTTGATCCCAGGGCCCTGGGATCATGACCTGAGCCGAAGGCAGATGCTTAACCGACTGAGCCACCCAGGCACCCTGAGACTGTCCTCTTCCAATACAGAGAGAGAGCAACAGAAAGACCACGAAGGAGCTCAAGTTGCAGAGAAGATAGAACGAATGGAGGCAGATTTGGTTATCACTCGTCACTCTTCTTGATGAACAAGTAGACCACTACCTGCCAGGTTTTCCACAGCGGGACCGTTCACATTGCCGGTGTTCTGTGTGCCAGCACTGTGCTGGGCTCAGGGATTCCGCAGTGACTGAGACAGATTGGAGACTTGCCTCAATGCAGTTAATATGTGGGAGGGTAGCGGATAGCAGACCCCACAAGCAGAAATGAGACTAGGAAAGCCCGACTTCTCACCCAGCCTCACCCCCGACCTGGATTACTGCCCTGTCCTCCTCATGGGTCTCCTGGCACCCCACGCTTCCCCCACCGGGTCTTTCCTCAACCTCAAAGAACCAGAGCCTCCTTTGAAAACATGAGTTGGATCACATTTCCCCCCTGTTTAGGACTTTCTAGAGGCTATAGGTGTCACTCTTAGTAGAAGCTGGTTTTGACCATTGCCTATGGGATACTTCCTGCTGTCCCCATTCCCAGGCTCCCTGTTCTCACCCCCCCGGGCCCTCTCCCTCCCTCACTCTGTTCCAGCTGTGCTCGCCTCCCTGCTGTTCCAGTGCACAAGGTACTTTCTGCCTCAAAGCCTCTCCTTGTTCCCTCTGCTAACCACAAGCCTCACCTTTGCCTACTTTTCTTGTACCTTCTGAGTTCACCTTCTCTCCATACCATGCATGAAGTTGGTCTGCCTTCTCCATGCCTGTCACCACTCCTCTGGCCTCACCTGCTCTATTTCTCTCTATATGCCATCACCATCAGACCATTCATTGTGTTTTCTCTCCCCTTCCATGGAAATGCACACTCTGGGAGGGCAGGCATTTCATCTGTTCTGTTCATTGCTGCATTCCCATCGCCAGAAACCTACTAGGTGCTCAACAAATACTGGATCATTCTACGGTAGCTTTCTTCCCAGGATTCCAGAATAAGGAGGAGTCTAAAGTAGGGACCTGTGTTCACAAGATTTCACTGGGGAGCAGAAAGGATCGCCATGGGTGCGGACACCTGTGGCGATTCTTTGGGGTTGTAGGATGTTGGGGAGGACAGGGCTCGCTCTCTTTTGTGGGTGTTGCATTTTCTGTGGCAGACACACAGAAGGATTCATCTAAGGACCGAAGTGGACTTTTAAACTTTTAGTGTGAGCTTCTAGGAGTTCACCTACCTGGTTGTGCCTTAGCCTGGAGGTTCTCGTTACTAACAGCGATGGCCCTAGGTCAGGGCACTCGCAGAGAAGTCAGAATTCTCTTTTGTAAAGAGCCTGCTTTTCTCAATAATTGCATAATGACATCTTTGATTCCCAGGCCCTCGTCCCCAGCTGTTTCCTTAGGCTTGTGTTCAAGATCCAAGATGCCATTCACAATCCAGCAGGATGCATATTTGTATCTAGAGAGAGAGAGAGAGAAAGGAAGGAAGGAAGGGAGGGAGGAGGAGAGAGAGAGAAAAATTCGTGTGGTGATTTTCCTTTTTGTGTGTGTTGTGTTATTTTTCTTCCTTTTTTTTTCTGGCCCACATCACTGCAGCCCATGGCAGAAGATTCTAGCAATTAGCATGAACCAAAAGTGATAATTTATTGCAACCAACACTGTGATCTAATAGTCACACATTACAAAAGCAAGATCCATATTTTTTTCACTGTGGCACTGCAGCACTGCTGTCCTCCTCTCATGCTTTCTAATGCCTTTTGTTTGCATGAGGAGGAAACATAACCCTCTTCCACTGAGAACCAGAGAGAGCCCCTGAGGTTCCAGGCAAGATGGCATTCAAAAATATACACTTGAAGGAGGTTACGTTTGTGTGTGAGGAGTGAGGACTATGGAGTTTGATTCTGTTTCCAAATGATCTTTAGAAAGTACAGGACACTTTTTTCCCTTTATTTAGGAAAGGCGATTATCTTTCCCTAAGTGTCCTCCCATAAGCCGTGGTTCCCGGTACAAGGGTGTAGGGGGCTCAGAATGGAAACTGAGGAGCTTTGAGTTTTCCATCCAGCAATCACAGTTCAAATCTATTGATTTTGACCAATGAATCTTGCCTCAAATCCGAAACTCAAGTGAGTTTCCAAACCACCAGGCACCATAAATTGCAGGCAAAATGATAAGTCAGGTCCTGCCAGGTGACTAAGGCAGCGTGGCAATGCTTCAAGTCTTTAAAACACATCCCAGTGGCCCAAAAGCATTAATACGCTTGGAACATGGCCTGTCCAATGTCCAGAGAGACGGCTGCAGAATTTGATTCCTGGGTACATCAAGTTTTTGAGCTGGAAGGAACTTGAGATACTCTCTCTTCCAGTGAATTCCAAACCTGTCTGCTCATCAGAATCATCTGGGAGCTTAAAAAAAACAACAACAACAACAAAAAAAACAAATTCCTGAGCCTCATCTTCCGAAGAAGCACATTCATTTGATGTAGGATTGGACCCAGGAATTTCAGGTAGAGGCAGGTTCATAAACGTGGGGATCACTGTGATTTCATGGAGAGGGAAACTGAGTCTCCGTTTGTGGGATAGAGGATGGGAAGATTGAACACAAGCTCCCAGGTCCCTGGTGTGTGGTGGTTTCTCCTGGGTCAGGTTTAACCTGGGGAACCCCAGTCGCTAACCCCCAGAGACCAAAGTATGCTTGTAATAATTGCCTGGGAAGAGGGACGATGGGATCTGCCTGCTATCTTCACACCCTTCGGACACCCATGGTTGCAACTCAGTAAATCCCCCCAAAAGGCAATCATCATAGTATCCCTACAGCTTGAACAAACTTTCTTGAAGATCATCTCGAGGGTTTTATTGTGATTGTTATTATCGAAGAGTAAAAAGAATTGTTTCATAGTGGGTTTTTTTTCCTAAAATATGCAAGGTTAGACAGGCATTGCAAACATTAAGTGTTTATTAGCAAGGTCACATACATGAATAAGTTGAGGTGGGTAATAATAATCCAGAAACCTGAATTCAGAGAAATAGCATTCATTTCTCCAGAGAAATGTAGACCTTCTTTTTTTTTTTCTTCAAACACATGACCCTCTCCTTCTGTTCTCCCTACTTTTGACAGAGCAAATAGTATGAGCCCTCTTTCACTTTTCTCTGTACGTTAAGAAGAACAATATACAGGCCCGTGATAATTAACCTACTGCTGAGGGATACAACAGGGAAGGCTGGAGACTGTGGTAAACTGCGGAGCGCATGCTCTGTACAAAGGAGGCGTCACCTTCCATTCTAGCTGATTGTTGCCATATGGGGATATAGATCCGGGTGGTCCGATCGTCTGATTCTTTCTTTCTTTCTTTTCTAAGAGAAATAAGAAATGTAGATATTGTGTGTGTGTAGGCAGGGGGAGAAAGATCTTCAGGAGTTTTAAATATCAGCAACTAATTCCATTTATTTTTACCTTTAATATATTGTACCAAATACATAGATGTGGGTAAAAAAGAACATGGCCCTTTGCAGCCCATGGGCCTCAACATTGAGCCTTCTGTTTAAAAGATATTTAATTGAAGCATGAATGACAAGGGACTATGAGTGACAGGGTTCAGCCAGAGCAGCGGAACCAGTAGCAGATATATATTAAAAGACTTATTGCAAAGAATTGGCTTATGTGATTCTGGGAGTTGCCTGGGAAAGCCCACAACCTATGCCGTGAATGCTCAGGAAAGGCCAGCTAGAACTCTCAGTGTGGCCTGAAGCTGCTGACCACAGGCAGAATTTCTCCTTGCACACAATACTCAGTGCTCCTCTTCAGACCTTTCCACTGATTGAATGGGGCCCACCCAGATTACCTAGGATCATCTCCCTTGCCCAAAGTCAACTCACTATTGGCTTGAAACATATCCACCAAACACCTTCCCAGCAACACCTTGATCAGCGTGGAATTAAATCCCAGGGATCTGTCCCGTAGGCACAATGGCACATCAAACTTGGCCATCCCAGGGAAATCTTTAAAAAAAAAAAAAAAAAAAAAAAAAGTCAGCCAAAGATCAAGACCCCTATGTCATCCTTTGACAAGAGACTTAATATTTTTCCCCCTTTTCCCTTTTTTTTCCTTAAAAAGGGAGATCGTTTTAAAGAGCCTGAGAAATGAGGGCAGGCATTAGTGATCCGATTTAGAAAAGAAGCCCTGGGTTTGCGCCAACACAAGATGGGTTTGTATCTTTAAGTGGCCTTTATTACCATAGTAATAAACAGCAACCAGGCCCAAATCTTACAGGCTTGTGTTGGCTTTGACCAATGAAGTAGAACAAGGCCTCTGAATACCCCATTAGTTCCAGGCTGTGCTTTGATGGCTCTGCAAGGCGGCTCTTTTCCTACACAAGTCACCAGCCTCACCCGTGTCTCTTAACAAATGTTGTTGACAGGCCGAGTTGCAATTTTTCTGCATGTTCTGACAGTTTAATTCAGTACCTCTTGGCTAAGCACTCAGCCTAAGGGGGTGCTTCAGCACTGTGGCATCACCAGGCTGCAATTAAAATAATTCAGAACTGGGGCTGGGCTTGCAGAAAGAGGCCTTCCTCCCTTCAGAGCACACAGTGCACTTTCCAATCCCCCCGTGGAGCAAAGTCAAGATCTCCCTTTCAGAGCGGAGGGCAGTGGACGTTATTAACAAACCGTCGACTCACAAGAAGGGGCTCGACGTGCGTGTTGCCCCCAATGGGGCTTTCCCCATGGTGGCCGAATGTAATTTCTTCTTTAGACTTGGCACCTGTAGAAAGGTCATGGCGGGGCAGGGGGAGGAAGGGGGGAATGAAAAGGAGCTTGGCAGAGACCTTTTTTAGAAGCCATCCTTCCAAACACGGCAAGTGAGAAATGCTGTCCTTGATTCTGAATTCTGCAGAGGAAAGATCAATAGGTAAGAGGACCCGAATTCAGCCTCATTTGATATGCCCTTATAAGAAGAGAGACCCTGAGAGATGTTTTAGACACAGAAAAAGGGGGGTGTCACTACCAGAACAAGACCCCTTCCATGTGTCAGGGAGACTTGCGTTTGCCATGTCCGGTGCTCTCAGCAGATGGAAATTTGGTCCATTCCCCCAAATTACTTTATGATGAGGACCATTTGGGGGAATGCAATGAAGTCAGTCTGGAAGGGGACCCGAGAATTTGTATTTCAACAGATGTCCCGGTGAGTCTTTTCATTCAGGCAAATGTGCAAAGTCCTTCTTTAAAATAGATGCCCCCGAGGACTCTGTGATTTCCAGAAAAAGCAACCCATGGAAACTTTGCAAAGGAACTTACCTGAGGTCATTTCTCCTTCTCTCGCTCTCTCTCTCTCATATTACCTGCCCTTAAACTATAAAGCGCTACTATTTAGTTATTGCTTCTGCATCTACTTTCTGGATATTTCCTTTCTAGGGATACAGGATATGTAAGAAAAACGTGCCTTAGGGCTCTGGTTTTCAAGACACGGAGCATCTCCTGGGGGAATGGAAGACTTTCGTAGGTGGAACAAGTAGACAATTCTGGAAGTCTTCTCTGGAGCTGACACCGGACCCAGGGCTGCACCTCGGCCCTCCCCCTCCTTCCCACATCCTGGCTGGCAGCTCCTCCCCCCTCCTCTCTCCCCGCTCCTTCTTTCTCTTCCTCCTCCTTCCTCCCCTCCTTCTCCTCTTCCATCTGGACTGACCAGCCAAGACCGTGACCAGACCGGAGCGAAAAGGATGACAGGACAGGCCCAGTTTCATTTGTCTCTTGGTTTGGGCAAGTTAGTACAACCTTCATAGGCGTTTCCTGACCAAGGCAAATACTCACCTAAGGGGTGAAATCTCAGAACGTTTTTGTTGATCTCTGCTGAATCTCTCGAACCATTTAATCCCTCCTCTGCCTTTCCCTTTACATTAACCAAGGCCCTGACCTATTGACTGCAGTCTCTGAAGCAGCCGGACTCCCTTTTTGAAAGGCTTTCCGAAGAGGCATCTATTAATTTATGTATTTAATTTCTGTATGAAGTGACCATTCTCCTCCCAGCACAGGTATTAAAGTACCTTTAGGGGAATCAGGCAGCTGAAATCCTCCGTAAGGAAAAATGCTTAGAGTATCACAAAGCAGAAGCTTTAGTGGGGAGTGTTCAGAGTGCCGCTCAGTGGAAAACCACAGGGATCTGCGCCCGCCGCCCCACCCCGGATTAGAGGTCCTCTCCCCGTTTTACTGAGCGCCAACCCCCCAGTCTGGGGAAACTTACTGGAACACAACAGCTGCAATACAGTACAGAGGGACAACGAAGAGCTGGGTCGCAATTTCTTCTAGACCATTCCGTTCCATTTGTAACCCAACGTTGCTAATGGAGTTAATGTCTAAGATCTTAACAAACCCAGCGACATTTAAAATGACCTGGGAATTCCAGCTGTAGACTTGCTAAACTCTATTCAGAAAGAGGCTTTTGTCTTTGTTAATACTAGATCCGCTATTTAAACAATTCAGTCCATCATAGACATTCATTTCTGCATGATGAAGAATGGTTAAGGTGAGGGGCGCCTGGGTGGCTCAGTGGATTAAAGCCTCTGCCTTCGGCTCAGGTCATGATCTCAGGGTCCTGGGATCAAGCCCAGCATCGGGCTCTCCACTCAACAGGGAGCCTGCTTCCTCCTCTCTCTCTGCCTGCCTCTCCGCCTACTTGTGATCTCTGTCTGTCAAATAAAATTTTAAAATCTTAAAAAAAAAAAAGAATGGATAAGGTGAGCTGCAGTTTGGTGTTCCGTGTCCAGGCACTGGCATTTTAATGACATCAGGCACATGTCTACACATCTGTCTACAGACTTGCTTTGTAGGTCATGCCAGGTGGCCTGTCCTATGGGCAAAGAGTTCCTTAATTGAAAATGATGTGAGAAATTACAAGAGAGGAGTCCATGAACAGGCCGATTCAGGCTTTGGAGTCCCTAAGCCTTCATGAGAAAAGATAGGAACAGCCTTGGGGCGGCACCTTTTTGGCAGGAAAAACGACCTTGCCAAAGACATCAGAATTCCTGCCGTTTCCCTCCTGTGAGCTTCAAAGCTGGCATCAAAAGGAAGCCCCACGTGCACGTGGGAGCCCCTCCAGGGCATTGGTTTCCAAACCCTGAAATATCACGAGAAAATTTTCTTAAATGGAGTAACATTGGGATATCTGCGTCTTATTTTGGGATATAAGGACATGAATGATTTTCGCAAAGCCTCAGTTACCTGCTATCAGCATTGTTCCATAAGACAAATCAGTTTCCCCAACATCCTGAAAATTCACAAACATACATCAAAGTTGAAAAAAAAAATTTACAGCGAATGGCCATTAACATTTTTATTCTCGCTGTTTTATCTTCTAGGTTCCCGATCTATTCATCCATCTTACAATAAAACAATGTTTTAATGCCAGAAAATAGGAAGGATGTAATCTCAGCACAGAACACAGCTCTTCCCAGGAAAAGCCAGTTGACAGCCTGATGTCAATTTATTCCCACTAAAATATCTTTACACACGCATGCACCTATGTAAAAGCCCACGTGTATAGACACACATGCATATGAACGTGCAGAATGCCCACACGTGTGTTTATGCATCTAAAATGTGTGTCACATTCTAATCCCCATCCCTTTTGTGGATCGATGAAAACAAGGTCACTGGCCCAGCATGAGTGGTTCTCAGAGAGTCACTTTGGGACCCACTGAAAATAGACCAAAAGCACATGCTGCTAATTCATGAAGGGATTCTAGGGTGTCCCACTACTTCACTGTCATGGAGTCCCCACTTCCCCAGGATCAGCACCTCCTAGAGCAGTGACAGGTGCACAAGGGCCAAATAATGGCAGTCTGCTATCGTTTCTCAGGGGTAAAAGGAATTTTCTCCTTATATTGAAAACAATTTATGTTCAATGCCGAAAAGGTAGAAAATACAGGTAAGCAAAAATAACAAGCGGAACAGTCATAATCTCCGGGCGACTAGGTGGCTCAGTGGGTTAAGCCTCTGCCTTCAGCTCAGGTCATGATCCCAGGGTCCTGGGATGGAGTCCAGCATTGGGCTCTCTGCTCAGCGGGGAGCCTGCTTCCCCCTCTCTCTCTGCCTGCTTGTGATCTCTGTCTGTCAAATAAATAAATAAAATCTTAAAAAAAAAAGAACAGTCATAATCTCAAAACTCAGAGAAAAGGATGAAATTCAGAGAAAAGGATGACTCCCCATTCGAATGCATACCCATAGCTATATCCCTATCTGTAGCTATATTTGTACCTGTATCAATACCTCAATCCACTTTTATGTTTAAACATATATTTAGATATTAATATAAATGCTCATGTTACCACTTTTGTTTTTACTAAAAAAAAAAAACAGAAACAGGATTATATTGTATACAATCCTATGTAATCTGATTTCTTTTGTTAACAGGATGTTGTGAGTATCTTTTTATGCCAGTAAATACTATCCTGCAGCATTTCCAGTGGCCCCATAATATCCTATTATAAGTTTCCAGTAATAAGTTTAAACTAATGGTTCTCAAAGTGTGGCTCCATGATCAGCAGCAGCACCTGGGATCTTGTTAGAAATGCAAATTCTCGGGGCACCTGGGTGGCTCAGTTGGTTGGGCAACTGCCTTCGGCTCAGGTCATGATCCCTAAGTCCCGGGATCAAGTCCCGCATCGGGCTCCCAGCTCAATGGGGAGTCTGCTTCTCCCTCTGACCTTCTCCTCTCTCATACTCTCTCACTCTCTCTCTCAAGTAAATAAATAAAATCTTTAAAAAAAAAGAAAGAAATGCAAATTCTGAGGTCCCCACCCGCAGACTGAACGCAGGGTTGGGGGCTTGCAATCTGGGCTTAAAGGGCCCTCCAGGGGATTCTGAAGAGTGCTGAAGTTGAGAACCACTTGTAAACAAACCTCTCTTCCCTAGTGATCCTTAGGGGGGCACATTCTAAATCTTTGGCCTGGAACCTCAAACTTTTACCTATGCTCCCTAAATTCAGATGGAGAAATCTTTGGAATTCAGGCTCTTGTAGTCACTCCCACTGAACTCTCGTGGAAAGTTCAGTTCGTCTTCTAAATTCTACGGACCTACTCTAGATTAAGGGATTCAAGAATAAACTTGGGGCATCTGCAAAGTCCTTAAAATCGTAAGCAACATTTGGAATTTGAGTGCATTCTTCTAGAGAAAGTACAGCTGTCATTTTCTTCCCAAAGTCCATGACTGTAAGATGACTTCTTACTTGTTATCTTTGTTCTTATGCTTGCCATCCTGTTCTCCCATGAGTAAAGGAGCAGAAATCTACTCAGGGTTCCACTGGGGATAGTGACGGGTCACCCAGCAACTTGTGGAACATTTTTCATCTCTTAAGAGAATCTGAAGACCAGCCTTACTTTGCTTTTCCGGGGGGGGGGCACCTAAATCACATTCCCCAAATCTCCAGCCAAGCCTGCCCCTGACCCCTTGTAGTAGGTGGTATGCACATTTTTAGGCCTCATGTTCAAATAGACTCTTTCTTGAGTTTTTTCCATCTTTTCAGTTTTGAGAAGGGTTGCAAGGACTAGGAGCCCCCGTGAGGGCCAAGAAAGCAGGGAGAGCATACTGAGAGTGAAAAATAAGGAAAGGAAGCAAGGATTTCCTTTGAGTCGCTCGCCTTCCCCTGCACAGGCCGGGTCCCGGGCGGCCGCCTGCACAGCTGGCTCACCTGTGGATTGTGTACCTAACCGCACACCCACATGTGGTCCTGGAGCTCAGCTCTCAACAGCTGGCCCCTGCAGCCAACCCAAAGGGAAGAGGATCCCTGCACCATCCCTGTGTGCAGGGATGTCTTTGGGAGCAGAGTGTGTCCAGGCTGCGCTGGGCACAGACTCTGAGTACTTGAAAGCACTTTGCACGTTTCTCACCAGGAAAGCCAGTGTCTGGAAATTCGCCGTAGTCTTGTGTTAAATACTTTACGTATCTGAGCAACATTATCCTTCGTCATCTCCCTAGTCAGCCTGGCATGCACTTGGCTGGATGCAGGCTTAGATCATGACTCGTGTTGGTGTGTGTGTGTGTGTGCGCGTGCAGGCATGTGCCCATCTTCCAAGTACTCTGGAACTCTTGACAATAGGTGACATGCAGTGTAGAGTCAGCGGGGGGGCACTTTTAACCTCAGATCTGTGCCAGGACGCCGCGCACAGCGGTGCCAAGCCGAAACATAGCCTCCTGCTCCCCTTTGTTGTCTTCTCCTCGGAATAAATGTGCGTTGGGCCTGTCCATTGACACCGGCACTCATCTCCCAGTCTCTCAGTTCCTACTGAGCTACTGTAACTTTAAAAAGATTTAACAAAGACTACCTCCACTAGCTAAGCTGAAATCGGAATGTCTCCGGAGTTTAATGGATCAAGTAGCGGTGATAGGTTTTATGGCTCTTTTTCACTTTAGGGCATAGGGAAGAGAGAGCCGGGCAGGTTGGTTTTAAATTCAAGGATTTATGTTGTTAATCCTCCGGGCTAATTATAATTTATGGGATCTTGGCAAATTAATATGCGGTTGCTATTCAAAAGTGGAGAGCAATGTGAGGCAGGCATAAACAAGCCTTGTTCATTTTTAATTTATTTCCACCAATGGAGAATATTAAATAAAATGAACACTAGGGTATTTCGCTCTGAGTTTGGTGTTCATTATTTATCTCTAAATTATGAAATTCATATAACAACTTCTTGTTTTTTCACCAAGAACCCAGAAATAGGGAGCGATGGCATCGGGATAAGTAGGAGGCAATCAGAGTGAGTCTCTTTACTGCATTTCCTCAACAGCACATGTACGGGGGTGGAGGTGTTCCAAGCAAGCATGTTGGAGGCGTCTGAGATTTGGCCTTGTGCACATCAGGATTGTTTAGAAACAGCTTGCGAGTGGTATAGGAGCTTAAAATCTAGGAAATGTTGGTGCCCACCATCCAAAGCAAGGACTCCAGCCCACTACTTCAAAGCCCTACAGGCTTTGGAAAATCCCAGTGTATTGTTAGCGGAGTAGATGCTGTGCAGGGTGTGACCCCATTATAGGACTTTCAGACTTTATCACAGCAATCTCACTGGGCCCTGGACGCATTTCATCAGCATCCCCATGGCTTTTCTCGGAGTTCTCGTGCAAGGAATTCAGCTTCTCACCCAGGAACAACTGGCAGGAAATTTTCAGTGATTGGCAACCATGCAGCCAGGAGGTTCCATCTAACCTGATAATCAGTTGCTCCGCTAGAAACAAGAATGTCCTTCTCTTTTCCCCTCCACCTGCTCGCCTTCTCCCTCTCTCCCCTTCTCCCCCACCCCTCCCCGACTCCTCACTCCAGCTGGGAGAGGCCAGCACAGGCTGCTTGGGGAGCTGTGGAAACCTTGAGCTCTGAGCCCAAGAAGCAAGTTGGAGTCCTCCCCCCAGCTGTGCAGCTCAGATAACAGCTGGAGCAGAGAACAGGCTGTTCTCGCTGCTAGAATATCTGACCCAGTTCTGACTGGCGAAGAGACTTAATGGCTGGTACCCGAGTCATTCTCGCGCCTGTGTGAAGGGAGAGAAGCAGCCTTTCCTCTCCACCCCCCCCCCCCCGGGAACACACACCCCATCCCAACCCTGTCTCTCTGCACCGCACTTCCCCGCATTGCTATGAAGCTCCTATTTCATGTTCTTGTCGGCAGAAAAATGAGCACCACCTGCGACGATTCTGAAAGAGAAATGGGGTGTTTGACTTTGGGAGGGAGGCTAGGGTAGAAAGGATTTCTGGAGTCTGGCAATCCCCAAATTCAGTCCAATACCTTTTGTCAGGTGGGTGCTGTTGGGCGAGCGACCTAACTTCCCTGAGCTTTCTCCTCAGGGACATGAGGACACTGTTGTTGGTCTTGGGGGTTGTTAGGAGAAACAGGATACTAGAAGCAGCGGGCACATTGCCTAAGCTCTCCGTGGTCAAGAAGTGGTAGATCTGCTCCCTTACATCCCCTCCCTGTAGGTAAGTTCCCAGCAGATACGTACAGACGCGAGGTGCTGGAGATCACACGCCCCGTTAGCTGTCACAGGGGGTCCTGGACGCTTCGACTCTCAGAGGCTATGGCGAGTCTCCACGGCAGTGAGTAAATGTGACAAATCATGTAAATATCCCCCGATGCCGTTGGCTCCTGCGTCTTTGTGATCGGAGCGAGGGTCTGGCATTGAGACGCGGAGGGCAGAATTCGCTGGGTACCTGCAGATGTTTTCCTTCGTTATTGTCTCCCTGTCAGGTTTGAACTTTCTTTGCAAAACAGCAGGAAGGCCAGCCCCTGTGTTGACAGAACCCCCGGCTTTGCGGGAGTTTCTCATTCAGGAGGTCTTCAGCCTCGGAATCTATTGTCAAGAAGATACTCTGTTTTCTGTATTATTAAGGAACGAGAACTTAAAACTGAACTGAGATTGTGTATTCAGTATATTCTATATTATTTTTAGTTCAGCGATCAAGGGTCATCAAGGTTTTACTTTTTTAAGTGCTTTTCTGAAGGAGTATGATGTAGGGATAAAAGCCAGAGGTTTGAAAAAAGAAAAACGAGCAAAATAAAATGCTTTGCAATTGGCAGTTGGCTGGGGCACTCAGCCGGTTAAGCAGCCGACTCTCGGTTTCAGCTCGGGTCCTGGGATCAAGCCCTGTGTCGGGCTCCACCATAAGCAAGCATTCTGCTTGAGGATTCTCTCTCCCTCTGTCCATCCACCCCTACCCCACTCATGCTCTCTCTCAAATGAATAAATAAATCTTTAAAAAAAA